>CM071802.1:34245333-34440333 GCA_036559045.1 Platycarya longipes
AAGTCCTTTTTTCCAGTAAACTTCTCCACATCGAACCTGGTTGACCCCATCTCGACCTTGCTCTGATACCACTTGTAAGGTTTCAGCAAACCCTAGGTTGCTCTGAACAAACTCAACCAAGATTAGTGTAGAAGAAATTTAAACAAAGAACAAGATCAACAGAAAATAACGGCAAGAAAGAAAATCAGACATACACAGGTATTTACGTGGTTCGATCCCTATTGGATCTACATCTACGGTGGGAACTAGCTCAGGGAACTCTTTATTGATCAACCGAAAGTTTACACAGCATCACTACAAGATTTCTCATCTAACTCTTTCAGACTTTCACTCAAATATCACTTCTTGAAAATCTGCCCTAAGGAAGATGAATCTCGCCTCTTCCGTCTGCTTCTGTTTCTATATCTCTCTCTCTCTCCACATTCGAGATAGCTATCCTTTTATATGGGCGTCAAATACAAGTCTAGGGTTTCAGCAGATGTCAACATGTGGCTTCTTCTTACGCCATTAGATTACAGATATTTGAAATAGCAAATTACAAATATAGACATGCTGCTTCTAATTATTTACACAAATACATTACATAGACAAATTACACAAAAGATAAATGAATAAATTTACCAGATTTGATGTGGTACATAAATCATTGGATATATATAATTATTTTTATATATTAATATTTTTATATACACATACTTATACACCTATTAAATTTAATAATATAAACATAATTATCTTAATAATCAAATATTTAATATGTAACTTATGTTACTTATGCATGATTATTTATACTTACATATTGAATATAATTAATAATTATATATATGTTAGTTAATTAAGTACTTAAATGATTTATTAAGTACTTCAATGATTAATTATATATATGTTACTTATGCATGTACTTTGTGATTCATAAACTTTTTGTTAATGAAAACATATGGCAGATGTAATTAATTGGAAGCGCGTGGTAGACTGCATAATATATCGATGTCCCATTGATATATAGCAGACGGGGTCGACCGCTATACAGAAGTGAGAAGACAAGGGTCCATGATATTGAAAAGACAGCGTCATAAAAATAAAATTAAACAATGAAAATTGGTTGTCCACGACTCGGTGAAGTCTAACGGCATATGTATGAATTCAATTTTGTGGGAGTTGATTTTTATATATATATTGATTAAGAATATTTATTTTATAATATTATGATTTTTTTTAAAAATTTAAATATTTAAAAGTGACTTCTTTAAAAAAGAAAAAATCAATTTATGCCTTTCATTCTCTTAAAAAAAATCATATAAAAAATCAAATTTTCACGCTCTTTTGGTGGGTTTGAATCTTATTCTCTGGGGCATGAGGCATATTAATTGTGGGTTTATGCTAGTGATGGAAACATTAATTGTTATATTAGGTTACGATCGAGACCATGATCATTATTGATCATCTCTCCAATATTTTACAGAAAGATATTGGCATTTGATTCATAAACTTTTTTGTGAATGTGAAAAAATGAAATTTATATATTTTTCATTTAAATAAGAACCGTAGCAGTCGTGTCAATACTTCTTTTTTATTTTTGTTTACCACCCGCTTATCGCTGAAATGTGGCAGATGTAAATTAATTTTTGGTAAGTGGTAGCTAGATCGCATAATAAAATGAAGAGAAATGAATTATTTGTTCATTTTTAATATAATTGTTTGAAATGTGTAAATGTTATGTAATTATTTTAAAAAAAAAAAAAAACGTAAAATATACTAGATCTTATATTAAAATTTTTTTTTTTTTTAAAACAAACTTTTTAATAATACTAGATGTTCTTAATTTTCAAAATATGAAAATAATTTTTATACATTTTTATGATTATTTGATACATTACATAATAAATGAATTTGCCGTTGAAGATGGAGTTCGACCACTATGTCAAAAGATGTGTGTCCTTAGATATTGAAAAAGAACATCATCATGAAAGATAAAATTAAACAAATAAAAATTGATTTTTCCACGACTGAAATCTAACAGAGTACGGATTCATTTTGTATTACACAACAACCTTACAAAATTCCTAAGCATTTTCCCAAAGTAAGAAAACATGCTCATTACTGGTGCTGATTTTTTTAGTCTTGGCACCTACTTCACGCCCACCCACCTACTAAGTCAATGCTCGAGTACTTGACCATTGGGACCCTAAATCCCACGTAGTTTATTTATTTTTCGTTGGATCATCCCAAAGCAACACATGATATACTAGTGGATTGTCACTCCAATGGTTTTTTTTATAAATGCTTGGGTAGATTGCCGTGCTTTTATGGATGTTGATTATGCAGTCTACCACTTGCAATTACTCGGTTTTGTTCTTTCACTAGGAAAATGTTTGTCTACCGAATATTTGTACGGTGCATTTTGTAATTTTTATCTATTTTTTTGTTCAAAAGCTAAAATAATGTATTGAATTAACTTTTATTTTATTTTTATAAGTATCAAAAAATATTTCTTAATCCTTTGAAAAAAATACCAAAAAAATAATAAATAAAAAAATAAAAGATTCATTTCAAAAGATTCCGGTCTCGGTTGCATGACCCGTCTCCCAATACCAGGTGTTGTTAAAAGTTAAAACTCCTTTGCGTACGTTGATATTGAACTTGCATAGAACGGAGGTCTCGACCACATATTATATTGGGTCCCCCACGTTAACCTGGCCGATACAGCTCCTTGGGCATGCAATATGACAGCGTCGTTTGACTCGTCATTCCAACAGACCTCACAAGCATTCGCAACATTAAAATCACGTTCCACCACTATTAATTATAAAGAATTTGTGCTCCGCACATGATGAGTTTATACTTCTTAATTGGACTTTTTCTTTTATACTATTTGAAACTCTCGTGGAGGAAAGTGGTTCTAATTTGTAGTTGTAGCTCATTATATTAGAGTAATAATATTTAGTCATAGATTAGTACACAACCATCAAACGTCAAGTATCATATATTTTTTTAAATAAAAAAAACTGAATAAATATAAAAAAATTACATAAAAATTTAATTTTTAATTGATAAACACTACTTAAAAAAAATATGTGATATTTACATAAATATATGACTGTATTTAATATTATTTTTATAAATGTTATAAAAAAAATATAAGAATCTCTAAGACTCCAATAAGGTAGAATCTCATTCATCACTTTCTATTTATTTTATTTTATATTTTTAACTTCATTCATCACTTTCTTATACTGCATTCTAGGCAATATAGTATATCATAATATCTTTTCAATACGTTATATTAACATTTTGATTTCTTTCATTGAAAAAATTATTAATATTAAAAATAATGTTTTGATAATATTTTATTTTAATTTTTAAGTTTTAATTTATCTTATCTTATTTTATCATAAATTGCTAGAATATGACCATGACCATAAGTCATATGTCCAACTAGTCCAAAATAAAATCTCGGAAGAATTCTAGATGAGAAATAATACTTGTAATTTTGAGTACGTAAATTTCATATAAATTCTTTGTACAAAAATAATAAAGATGGGACCCACATAAATTACTTTAATAGTATATTTTACTTTTTTTCAAAGTGATTGCACAACATTTATGCACTTCACGACGATACGTAGAATTACTCATTCTAAATTATTTGCATAAAAATATCTCGAAAAATAAAAGAACAAGGTTTTAGTTCATTCAACTTTTATAGGATATATTCAAAGAGCTCTCTAATCTTTAAGAAATTGATAATTGTAAAAATTGTCTTTCTTGGCATTGATATATAAGTGTAGATATGTGTGTGAGAGATAACTAAATATATATTTCCCTATATTTCAGTAGAACTTGAACTATTAAATTATGTGATTAGAAGTAACCAAAACTAAAATTAGAACTAAACTTAAAAGTTGATTTGTTTGCGAACCTCAGTAGAATAGATCTTAACAGAAAACTAAAATTCTTATACCATTAAAGCTTATAAAATCTTCCATTGCAAATATCAAGACTTAAACATTTGTGGTATGGAGAATTAGAGAATCGGTTATTTGTGAGGGCATACCAAAAATTTGGAGTCTATGACATACCCTACCAAATAGGTCATGTGGGAAGAGGAAAACAATGAATACTGCAATTCTAATATTACATAATTATGAAATAGATATCTAACTTCTATATTTTAAGAAAGTCTTCTCTCTGACGTTTTGTTTCTCAAAAATGATATTATTGTTATAAAATAAAAAATAGCAAGAGGACTAAAATATTGCAATATAGACTTAGTTATTCATGAACTCAATGTCCTTCATTTTGAATTTCTTGTATGTTGTACAAATGATCCTCAATACACATTTTTATAGGTATAGGAAAATAAAAAGTGTAAATTGGTGATACATAAATTAAATTAATAAGATATATTCATAAATATAAAAGTTCCAAGAGTTGATACAAATAGGGGTGTAATTGATTTGGTCGGAGGGCTCACAGACCAAAAAATTCGGTCGATCTTTCTTTCGAACCAAACCAAACCTATTATCTCTAATGATCATGATCGGTCCAATCAGTCTGATTCGATCAATATGAGCTATGAATACTTGTTTTTCTTTTCTTTTTTTGGTAGATAATGATTATAAAAAATTAATTAAATTAGTAAAATTGAAATTAAGTGAGCTCTAGTAACCTAATCATTAAATAATTAATTGTAATTTTATTTATTATGTTAATAGTTCCTAACTTAGTACTTTAATATTCATAATGGCCTTTATTAAAATTTTAATATTTTATATATAGTTAATGAATATTAAATAATTTAATTGTCTATGCATTATTCATGCCTACTTGCAACTTAGGTATCTTAAAAAAAATTACCTAATTACTTTAATTAGTCGATGTAAATAGTAGAATATGTATCTACATATTATATATATATTATTGTATGATTTATTGTATAATATGTTAGTTAATTGATAGCATATATTACGTTATACTTTATATGGTCGATGGTGATAGATTAGATGAAAGTTATATAGTTAACTTATATATATATATATACTATATAAATTAATATTATATATATGATATTTAAAAGTTTATATGTAAATAGTTAGATCTCATGTTTTACATCGATCCAATCAGATTTTCTGTTCCAAACTAAAAAAAATTCACCCCTAGACAAAAGAATAGGCTAAAGTTCTAGGATGTTGAATATAAATTTATAGTATATAGATGATGAGTAAAAGAATTTAATTAGTTTAAGAAGAATATAACCAAAAAATATTAAAAGATTATAAAAAAATAAAGCAAATATAATAGGTATGATGTATTGGATGATGAGTAGTAAATCTCTTAATTTCACCTCAAAAACCTAATTTCCTCTAAACCTAACCCAAAATCAAAGATATACTTCCCACAAACGAACAGGCCGATCTACGATTTGTATCGTCGTTACAATCCTAGAACAATAAATAATGCAAAATTGACCAAAATTCTGCAAGTCTTTGCTTGAATTAGATCCAAGGGGAAGAGCAGTCCTTCGAACAGGACTCATGATCTAATTTCTAGGATGAAAAAAAAAACCCACCTTTCAGTTTCACTACAAGTAAGAAACTAAAAACCTAACTTTGAACTACAAGTCTTTGCTTAAGATCGATGGCCTCACCACTTGCCAACTTGGGCTTGAACCCAGAAAAGCAAACATCCAAACCACTCAACGACAATAATAAAGCAAAGTATCAGAGGTCTATATATAGGAACACTATAAATGCAGTATTTGTGTGTATAGGCATAGATCTATGGATAAGGGTGGTTTAGCCTAAGTTTTTCCATTGGACTCCACTTGTGAAGTTTCTCACCATCTTTTTTTCTTCATTTTTCTTTTTCCAGTTACTTTTTCTTTTCCTTCCAAATCTGGCTAATGCCAAGATCAGAACAGAAAGGGTTTATTTGGTTTATTTATTTTATTTCATTTTTATCAAATTCCATTTCTTTCTTATTGTGTTTAAAATATAGTTCTTCTTAGTCTCTATTTGCCTTCCAATAAAACTGAGTTGTCAGATAATAGGAGAATAAAGTATTGAATTTGACTTGCCACGTCGGATGGATACGCAATGGTTATCCAAGAGCACTTGTAGATGAAATTTTCCTTATAAAATAAGTAGAAGTAATAAGAGAATTGTCAAATTGCAATATAGACTTAGCTTCAAATCAAATATGCTTCATTCTGTCGCTCTATGGTACACGCAATGATGCGGTAAGATTAGTTGCCAAAAATTGTCTCTTTTCTCTTTTCTTCATATTTTCTTTCTTTCTTCTTTTGTTTATTTTTTTGCGAGGGGGATTGTGGTTTGAAGCACCCTGTTGCCTCACTAGTTTCTTCTGCATAACTATGTCTAAAGCTTCTTCTCGTCTTGTGCAGATATATTCTTCTTCCGTATTCTAATTTCTTTTTCTTTTAGTCATTTATCTAATTTTCTGCAGTTCATTTTGCTGTATGAAGATATATTATGAGATCTGGATATTTTTAAGAATTGATT
Source organism: Platycarya longipes (assembly GCA_036559045.1). Taxonomy (NCBI): domain Eukaryota; kingdom Viridiplantae; phylum Streptophyta; class Magnoliopsida; order Fagales; family Juglandaceae; genus Platycarya; species Platycarya longipes. Next base: position 34,251,855 of record CM071802.1, read on the forward strand.
ATGGATAGGGTCTAGAAATTATAGTCCAAAAATATTCAGTTAATTGATTTATCCTCAACCTTAGATATATTTTGCAAACACGTTTCCCTACACATAATGGATGGATTTGTTTGATTTTCTCTTCTCAGTCAGACTATATTCTCCTTTTTTTTTTTTTTTTACTTTTCCACAGTAGGCTGGTATTTGGCACATAACCCCTACAGGTTTGATAGGTATTTGGCACAAAGAAATGCGAGTCTATCAAAAAAGGAAATTCGTGTTGAATTTCACACATGATGTTGGGGAATAGACTGGTCTAACAGACAGCAAATAGGAAGTAACGCAACAGATGATACCGACGTAGGAGAAATAAAACAAAAGACAAACAAACACATGCACAGATATAAGTGGTTCGGCATAGAATAAACATACGTCTACTGTGGGGTTGGTCTCAAAACTTCATTATAATAAAAAATAGAGTACAAAAATTGAATCAAATGATTTTACAAAGTAATCACTCAGTCTCATGTGTATACTTTCAGCCTCACAAGTGTTAACTCTCAAGAACATTCAAAAACACTTAAGAAACACTCAAAGCTCACAAATACAGAGAAAAATGGAAATGAGCAGAGGTCTGGGCATATTTCGTTCAAATGAATGTGTTTGCCTTATATAAGTGACACTCGCTCAAGTGAGACACTGTTCTAAACGGCGCAAACCCTACGGAGAGAACATTAGCTCGAAGCGAGGCTTAAGCGTACTGTTGAGCGAACAGACACATTGCATCTCGTTTGAGCGAGATGTTGAGCGAGGATCAAGCGAAGTCTCATGTTGCAATCTCGCTCGAGCTGAATGTCGAGCGAGGATTACGCGAAGTCTCTGCCTAGACCTCGCTCTAGCTGGAAGTCGAGCGAGAGTCGAGCGAGAGTCGAGCGAACTCTCTTTATGGAGCTCGCTTGAGCTATAAGTCGAGTAAGAGTTGAACGAAAAATAGGAGAGACGCTTTATTCAAACCACCTCTCAACACATGGAGTTCTAGTTATTGGACTTAGGATCTAGAAATGTAAATGAGTTGAGTTCAAACGGCCACAAAGTATAAATTAATATGGCTTGATGTGACTCATTAGATTATATGAGTTTGATTATGCATTTGAATCATTATTTTCGTAAAAGTTACGTGACTTTTTCTTTTTTAGAGATGAAACCTAATTAATTTTTCTTGTACCATGAATTATATTCTCACATTAATCAAACCAAACAAATCAAACAACAAATAGTTGTATCCAAAAATAGATTTGCTGCTTTACGACCGTTCGTCTGAAGGAGAGCGGCTCCAAATACGTCCCCTAAAATTTAACACTAGTAAAACTCAAGTTTTGCCATGTCGTACTGGCCTTTCTCGAAGAAGACAAAAGACACCCAAAAATCCTTTGCTTCAGTTCTGTGTGTGTCTCTCTCTTTTAAATAGTCTCATATTTTTTTTCCTTCTTTGCTCTGCTTATTGTACGTAACACTTGTGACCAACAATTCTCTCGCTAGATGTAATTGAATAGAACAGAAATCCTGCTTTGGTTTGTGCATGTTGCTTTTATTTAGCAAAAAAACTGCATGTTCTTCTTTATTTATTTATTTATTTATTTTTGCTAATTTATATATATTCAACGGACCATTATTTCGTTTTTATTTTGGCAGAAAAAAGACTGCATGTTCAATTGTTTTGTAAAGAAATATTTCCTCTCCGATTCTTAGAGGGAGTCCGCATTTATTTATAAATGATCATACACGCGTATTTGATTCCATCTCTAACTCAACATGTTTATCGAATAGTTTGAAGGCTTACCACCTTGATTATTTCCTTTAGTCTAGCCTTATCACTTGTAGGTTGTTTGAGTTGTGAGTTATCTTTATCTTGATCGGATCTATCAAGGAGAGGGGAAAAAAAGTAAGATAATAAAAGTCCTCTCATAAAGCACAAATTATCACTCTAGAATCCCGAGCTGAGTGATATCTATATATGAATTTATTTAAAAATTAAGCTTGGTATCTATCATAATCAAATTTAGGTTTAAATTAATCAAACCCATTTAAATAATTGAAAGAGATAACAAGTACTAATGTGTCTCCATCCAGATAACTTAAATAATCTTGTTAGGGAATTACACTGTACCTTGCCAAACTGTAACCAAAATGGTTACCCAGCTAGTCAAACAACTAAACATGATATTGTATGTATTACTCCCCACTGATCAGTATTACTCCCCAACTAACACCAAGGTATCATGTATTACTCCCCAACTAAACATGAACCTGCCAAATTATGTACATATCTCAGATGTTGGACTTAATTCCCACTTACATTCTTAGGTAACAGTTAGAACATGTTCACATATCATCAGCTGGCAGCATCCATTTGGCATCTAGCAATTTCCATATTGTCCTCATATACAAGCCTTCTGAACTGCTAGGGACACAGAGAACCCACCCTTCCCATGCTTAACTTCTAAGCTAACAGTTGAGAAGTTCCTTTTCATGTGTGCTGCGTACAAGAGAGTAACGCCCAGATGCCCAACAACTTGACAAGTTTTAAGAAACAGACAATATCCTGCTAGATTGTTGGTATATGCAGTGTCAGTATGTATTCTTGATAAACTATCAAATTTATATTGGTGCATATCAATATACAGATACAACAACCCAAATAAATAGCAATGCTGATCTACCAGATAATTGTTACAGACACCATTCCCTCTATTAAACAAACTTAATTATATCTGGTAGTACAAAAATAATAACCTGAACTTAAGTTTATCTACCTATCTTATATATGTACAGATATATATATATATATATACAGATAATATCCCATACTTAGAATGTATCTTCATGCAACCCAAAAATAAATGACATACCCAATATTTGATTCTCGTTGCAATAAGAGACTAAATAATGCAAACAACTTCCCACATTGGATACAACAAAAATAATGAACTCCCAAATTAAAGTATGCAATGCTAATCTCATATTAATTTTGAGTCCATCCCAAAAAATTATAATAATATACTGCCATGCCTCACCCCCACAAAGGGGAAAAAGTTAGATATAAAACACAAAGTGGAAGAAGTTATACATAAAACCAGAAATGAAATGATACTCCACCTAAGATAATTCAATAACTCACAAGTCCGACCAGTTTGATACTGCTATAACGGCCATAACAGGAAAACACAATGAGTCATAAGCACAGGGGATAGAGGAGAGAGATCAATAGATCCATGTGTAATGAGAAAAAGAAGATAAATTTCAGTGTTCCTTATGAAATCCCACTACTACTTCAATTATGCCCAGGTTAAAAGTTATATTGTTTGCAAATAAGGCATTAAAATAGGAGATGTAACAAAACTGTGCAACTTTTCTAACAAGCATCCACTTTAAGATAGAATTTAAAAGGATCAAATTTTAAAATCATCTAGGGTCAAACTTTAAAATCTTTGGTCTAAGTCTCCATTTACTATTTATTCTATTATGCTTCATATGGAAACATAAAGATTAAATTTATGGGCGAACCATCCACATTACTCTTTTCAACCAAAAATTAAGATGATTTCTTTTCAGTATCATATTCCATAATCTATTCATTTTTCAAATATTGACTCTGCAATGAGTAAAGTTAAGATGTCCATTTTATGACTTTTGTAGGGATACTAGAAATCCATATGATATCAACAAGATCTCTGGAGGTTATTCTAGCAGATCTGCCGAAGTAGTGGCTACAGGATTGTGCCCTGTTGCCCTTGGTGTTGATGGTGGAGGTAAACTAGTTCTATGCGGAGAAAACTTTCATATAATTTATCAACAAAAATCCGTCATATTTGCTTTGTGTTCTTTGTTTTATCTTGCAGAATTATTCAAGCACTGTTTAAAAAAAAAACTTTTATGAAGTTGTTATGGCATAATATTATGAAATTATACATATCATTTGTGTAATATTAATTAACTGGAGGCTTCATCTGTGCGAATGCCTGTAGCAAGGTATTGGTGTTGTTAGCTTCAAACCAACTTTTGGGCGCACACCACACTCTGGGTGAGTATTAATTATCACATAGGCTATCTTCTAGTAATCATTTATAATTTGGAAGGTATATGACTACACATATAAGTTTCTTTTGAAAACCACACACTACATGATGGAAAAACCAGTAAATAGTTTTTACACCTAGGAAGGATTTCCTCCCAAATAATTACCCTTGCATTGCAATATAAACCAATCACACTACATTAAATGACAAGGTTGTTATCATTTTAGGTACCCAACCAGTTGCCTTGTCGATGGGTGATTGACAAACAAGGGATTTAATGCAAAAATGAAAAATTTGTGGTGTGCAAATTAAAAATAGAAAACAAAAATTAGCAAAATATGATACCCACACCAACACATCCACAAAAATGCATTATTGTTTTTTATTATAAACCTGCTGAAATGCATTATTGTTTTGGGTATGAACCTTGTTTACATTTCTTACATCATGTCAAAGTGCAACACCATACTCAAAATGTATGGATCACAAACTCTTCAGATGTGTACCCAGAAAACCAACATAAGCACACACAAAAGCAGGAAATACAGTGAAAAATAGCATTCTCACTATGAGGAGTCTTTTTCTCCTTCTAAATAGGTGACTCTCTTGGATGCATCCAGTATATTTGGGTGGCACCTTTTGTGAGAAAAACCATGAGGTGGGCTATGATCTAAAAATAGAGATATATCAATGAAATGTATAAAGAAGTTAACACCGAGCATAATCCCTAATAAAGGACTAAATTAACACCTACACGAGCTAATCTAGATCAATATAACCATGATACAGCCCCATTATGGCTAACACTCATGGTGAGGAAATCACATCTATGAAGTAAGGGCTGAGAAAAATGCAAAGAAAAAATAACAATGAAAAAATTATTATTAATGATCTACTTTTTTGCAAAACAGATGGATCATTAGTGAGTTTAACCTCAAGGCTTCCTTCTGGAAAGATGCATGGCATTCTATTTAAAAGAGTCCAATCAACAATACCAATCAATCTATAGAGAAACTTTTTCATAACCAATCTTCCAGGTGGATCTTAGCTACTAAGTGAAAACACCAATGACTTCTGTTTCAGACTAGTGAGACCCTGCATCAGATTTCAGGCCACATATTTCCAGATTTCTCCAAATATTCTTCCACTTTGTGTTATGTTCATGAATTGTTTTATAACAAATTATTTTTCAGTTTTCCCAATCTATGGACTCAAATCTTTCTATCTGATTAGGTTGCAAGTGTTCTTAACATATTGGATAATCAATTGGTTCAAAATGTTGGAGTTTACATCATAAGGTTGGTCATCCAGAGAGTTATAGGCTACTGTGTGTGTCAAATAGGATATATGGCGACTTTAATTAATATAGAGATCCCTAACATAACACACTACCCAAACCTACCCACAAACGTATATTTTATAACAAAGAGATCAGAACCGGCAACAAAAATTACTAATAATAGTTATATGAATATAAAAGGAACTGCTAAAATAATAAGGAAAAAAATAATACTTTAAAAACCCACCCCCGTATTAACAGATGAATCAACATATAATTAACAATAAAAAACCCCAAACCAACATTTGGAGATATTCATACAAAACCATAAATAACAACCAAGAGATATCTAAGTTGGCACATTTTCCACCAGTAACATCAACATATAATTAACAATAAAAAATCCCAGACCAACAGATGCAGATATTCATACAAAATTATGAATAATAACAGTCAAAAGATATCTAAGTTGGCACATTTTTCACCATTAACATCACCATATGATTAACAATAAAAAATCCCAAATCAACATTTGGATATATTCATACGAAACTATGAATAATAACAGCCAAGAGATATCTAAGTTGGCACATTTTCTGCCATTAACTTTCCATAGTTCCTCTATCCATGGTACAGCCAATAAAATTCATTATATTGCGCCAGTTTTAAGACTCACAAAGCAACTTTTTAAAAGTGGTATGGGTGTAAATCAGGCACAAATAGAAATTTAGGCCAAGGTTCAGCAATATTACTTGTGATAGCATTACGCGAAAACTTCATAGGAAAAAAATTACAGAAAGTTAGAAACTGAGAATTAAAGACAAATTGCTGCAAGTAGAATAAGCAGAGAAGTCTTAGCAATCTAATGCAAGCCAGAACAACCTAAAAATTAATCTACACTAGCAATAAAACTCAATAAGTTCGAAAGAGAGATTCTTATATCTTACTGATCTCGCAGCCACTTGAGCGCCTGTGCATACTCCCCTCTGTTCTTGAGAATATCTCCAATTACGTTGGCCCATCTAGCCTCCTCATACCGGTTCTCTCAGGTCATTTTCTTCGTCGCTCTATGTGTGTGTTTTCACCCAAACAGAATAAAAAAAAAAAACAATTGTTTGGAAAAATCAAACATAGGGTGAGCTAAAGATTTAAAACTTAAAAAAACTCAAATCCATCATAATAAGAAACCATAACCCTAAACAAAATCCCTAAAAAAAAGGTCTTATGCGAGTCAAGATGACGGCTTTCTCCCCATCTAATTCAAAATTACTCAGGCAAAGGGCTTTGATATTTTACCGCGGAAATGCGTGAAGATAGGGACCAACGATTGATTTCAACAGAGGAGGAGAGTTGCTGCCTTTCGCCGACGGAGAATCCAATGGAGGAAGGTGAAAGGGAGTCGGATCTGTGGATGGTTTTCAGCCTTGTAGCAACCAACCACGAACCTGAGGTCGAATCCGTGGAAATCCAGTTTGCAGCTAGGTTAGTCAAAAATGGAAGGGGGAGTTGGGAGATTTTTTTTGTGCCTTTTGTCGCCCCTATTTTGGAGTTCAGCGGAAGGAGAAACCAAATAAGTGAAAAGATGTCGTTTAGCAAGTTATTAGGGTGGGTGGATTTGCAGGTAGGTGAGAATGGCGAAGAAGAAAAATGGGTGCAGGAGTCGGGATGGTGTAGGAGGGAAAATATCAGATGGGGGGAACGAAATTAAAACATAATTTCTAAAGAGTGATGGCAGCGAGTAGTCAACGTACACTCCATCTATTGTATATGAACAGTATTATAAACAGTACATAATACTGTTTATATAAGATAAATGTAATGAATGTTGATTATTTCTACTCATTTTTCATTTCGAAATGTTTTAGCGCCCCAGAGTTTATTGCGACGTAGACACCACCGTCGCGATATTATTTTTCTGAGAAATTATTCGGAGCATCCGCTATTTAGAGAATCCAATGCACATATGACGTGTGGACCGGGTTCTCTAAATCACCGAACCGGTTTAGTGGCAACGTCTCCCGTCTCTCAGCCTCAGTCATTTCCTCCCCCGCGACCTAACAGCCTCAAAGCTCTCCCGATATCGAGCCCTTCTTCTTCTTCGATAGCCATCGACCTCAGCCATTCACGGCCTCAGCCCTCCCGACCCAGCCATTGACCTCAACCCTCCCGAGGAGATCAGTCCCATCGCGGCATCCCTCAATCCCCATGCCCTCGGTCCGTTCCAACCACCGATGGGAAGCCCTCAGTCCACCGACACGAAGCCCGCAAATCTGCGGGAAGGTAATCTATGCTTCTAGGGTTTAGCATACACCTTTTTTTCCCCTATTTACTCCATCTCTTTTTTCTCTTTTTTTTTCCCTATTCACTCATACTGTTTGTTGTGAAATTTAACTTTCTTAATAGATATTTAAAATATAAGAAATCGAGATGAATGGGGAACCATTTCTACTGCTTAAGCTGAAATCACCAAATCATGTAGAGATTGTGGTGTTCTGTTTCAATTTCTTTCCATTAATGACCAAGTAAAATAGCAGGTAGAACAAATTCGGGAGATTCAACAGCTATGGATATTCCAAACTACTCTTAAATCTTACACCACCCCTCAGGGTCCCATTTAATTGAAATACAAGCAACCAAGATTGGTGTGAACGTACATGAATACCATGTATTGTTGTCCAATCATGCACATACATGATTGTTGAGCTTGGTTACACATCTGCTATCTGTATCATGACTACTATTTAGTTAATTCAAGCAATTAATAGCCATAGGCCCATAGGCTTGGTCATACTTGAAATTTCAGATCAATCAATTATAACATTGTCTCTTTGACATGATTTGCAATTGCCTAGCAGATTCGGTGACATCTCACTTGATCTTTGTTATTATAAGTGAGATTGAGTGTTTTTAAAGTGAGAATCTTGTAACTCAATCTATGTACTCCATCTCTGTTCTTTATAGTGGAATTCATCGAAACTGACCTAACAGTGGACGTAGGCTTGTATTAAGTCGAAACACTTCAAATCTTGGTGTCCATCGTTATTCTGTGTCTTTTGTTTTAATTTTTCTTTGTTGCATTCATTGCATGACTTCCTATTTACTGTTTGTCAACCAGCCCATCCCTAACAATAACTATAAAAATAATTTTTTCACAACAAGGATGTATACTAAGAAATTTTCATTAGCTGTAGTAGTCAAGGATGATTCCGAGAATTAATAGGGTATGCAGCCTCCACAAAAATGGGTGTTGTAAATATACAAAGCAGATTCTGAAAAATAAAACTCTCAAATAACTCTGATTTTTCATTTCTTTTTCTTTTTCTTTCTTACTATTTTGGCACTTTCAAACTCTTTGGTGTTGTTTTTATAAGCATTTGGAGAGCTCTAGAGTGTTATCTCCACGGTTTCTTTTAAGGACTCCAAACAACATAGGACCTTGCTGCAAATGCAACGGCCTCTTGACCTTTTGGGAGCTCTTTATAATGACTTTTATATGCAAATTCAAGAGGTAAGTGGAGATCATAATTACATTAAAAATGAATGTCACATTTTACCTTGCCAAACTGAAACCAAATTCATTACTGAAGTATGAGCAAATAAAATTTCAAGTAAAAGATAATGGCAACAAAGAAACCGATCATATGAAGCATCTATGAACAGACAAATATTACAAGATTTCCTTCTTGGTCAGGGCTAATAGCTTCTCCTTGTAAAACTAACAATCCACATATCAATTACTTTGGACAGACGATTGAGTGTATTGACTTGATTGAAGTGATGGAAATGTTTGATTTGAGTTTTCTTCAATATTTTCTGCTTGTCTCTCCGGTGAAGATAGAAAAGGCTTGGGAGGTATTTGTAAACTTTCCATACCTCCTTCGAGCATTTCTACAACTTTATTCATAGAAGGACGATTATCTGGTTTCATCTGTATACACCATAATGCAACTATAATAATCTTTTTGGCTATTTTCATTTCCTCTTCCGTGGCATTTTCTATTTTTATGCCATTTTGATCTTGCACTTCCTCATGAACACAACCGGGAAAGTATTTACTAGACTCGTCTGCAAATGCATTCAAGTTCCTTCGCCTACCCATCATATCCATCAATAACATTCCAAAACTATAAACATCGGCTTTGTACGAAATGCTTCCAATATTTTTGTAGCACAACTCAGGAGCCATGTATCCTAATGTTCCCCTTACAGCAGTTAAAGAAATGGTATTGTCATCCATAAGACATAGTTTTGTCAAACCAAAATCAGAAACCTTAGGGGTAAATTCTTCGTCAAGCAGAATATTGTGAGGCTTGATATCAAAATGCAAAATCTGCATTTGACATCCCCGGTGCAAATACTCAATACCACGAGCTACTCCCAAAGCAATATCATGCATTATCTTGTAGCTTAGAAGAATGCTTCCTTCTTGAGAAAAAATGTATTTATTGAGAGATCCATTGGGCATGAACTCATATATAAGAGCACGCTTTGATCCCTCAACACAAAAGCCAATTAGTTGCACTACATTAATATGATGAATCCTTCCAATGGTTGCAACTTCACTGATAAATTCTTGGCCGTTAGCTTTAGACTTACCTAACATTTTTATAGCTACAAGTCGGCCACTTCGGAGTGTTCCCTTAAAGACAGTGCCATACCCACCTTCACCTAGTTTATCCTTAAATTTCTTGGTCATCTTCTTGACTTCTGAGTAAGAATACCTTATTGGCATGAGATTATTGTTATTTTGTAAAAATTCTTCAATGATGTCAAACGCTGATAAATGTCTCCTACGCCATTTATATATCAAGAATGCAACCACAAATGGGGTCCCAATTATAATTATTGCTCCATGGTATAGTCCTATGAAAAAACATCACCAGATGAAATAGATTGTAAGAAAACGTACATATTAATTGTTAAAAGTTCTAGCACTTGAGCAAACTAGTTGTCATTTTTCGGTGTAAATTTCATCAAAATGAAAGGTACATATGATTAATTCTACATACAGCCTCCTAGATATTATTCAATACCAGTAATACAAGCTACTACTCCTAGAGCAATATCATCTACATATACAGCCTCCTTTGTGTGAATAAAAATGTATTTATTGAGAAGTTCTTCATATATAAGAGTTATGTTTGAAGCTTAAACGAAACATTAACCGTAACATGCATCACGCATTAACATGTCCTTTCAATCCAGTGGTTGAAAAGGTATCTTGTTGTTACTTTCAAAATTCGACTAATTAAGCAAGCTAGGTAATTACTAATTTCTTAAATTTCATTCATATTATCCATCTTCTTCTTGTTTGTATATCTTCTAAAAGGGGAAAATAGAAAACGAAGAAGATGAACGGCAGAGATGTATTCTTACCAATGTTGATAATAATGGTCATTAGTGCTAATAGTAGTGATCCTACAAGAAAGAATACATGTTAATTAATTAACCAAGAAAGTTATTTGAATGAATTAGAAAACTCATGGCCTTATAAGAAAAAGGAAAAAACAAGTTTCCAACCATATAAACAAGTTACCCTACTATGTAAAATGAAATGATTGAAATACCAAGTTTGCTTTCCAAGTCTACTAATTGGTTACCATGTCAAAAAACTTAACGATTAAGGCCCTATTGGGTTACCAAGATTAGATGAAACTATCTCATCTTGGTTTAAGAGCTTTATGGTTTAGGCTATCCAATTGCCAAAAACTCATCTTAATTAGTTTGATCTATAAATTTTCAAACTAATCTCCTATATTTTTTAAAATGAACAATAACAAACAGTAAAAAGTCATTTCATTTCTATACATCTGTAAATTTTCAAACTTTTCCTAATCATTTTTGACATAAACAATGTTCAAACAATAAAAAGTACACATCTCATCTCATTAAAAAGTCAAGTGGGACTCACCTATTCGTTAAATCCAAATAACTCAAAACTATCTCATCTAAACATATACTTTTTTACAAACTTTCTTATCTCATTTCTTCTAAAATTTTAATACGTCTTATCTCATATGCATAACCAAACTGGGCCATATGTTGAATTTGATCATATAATTTATATAATTCTAATATTTATATTATAGAAACCTCACCGTTAGTATTACGTCCATTTGTATAGACTCCGACCCAATTATCAAATCGACGTCCTGCTTTGCAGAAGAAAAGAATAATATCTTCATCAGCATTTGAAAATTCACAATTAATTTATAAATAATGCTAGATATAATTTTAAAGTATGCAAAATTGCACATTCTTTATATATATATATAGAGAGAGAGAGAGAGGTTCTAGATTTATCATTTTTTTTTTTCAAATGAGCTCTCAAAACTTATACACTTTATAACTATAAATATTATTTATCTTAATTAAGACTCAGAATTTTGATGCATCCATCACGCACCAATGAATGATGATCAAGTAAAGTTGACTTTTGTCTGTCAATGTATGCCATATGCCGTAGGATTTTCTCTCTAAAAGTGTGGGCTAAATTGATGGTTTCGATCTCATTTTGATATTGAATTAAGATAAAATTTAAAAGTTTGAATGAAAATTATTATTTTTATTATTATTATAAAATTTTAAAAAAGTTGATGTTTTTTATTAATTTTTAGATGAAATAAGATAACAACACTTTTTTATATTCAAACGGGATTGAATCTCATCCAATTATCCGTCCCTATCTCACCTCAATATTTGAACATTATAAACACAAATATTTTTATTTTCAAATATTTAACTGTTTAATCTAATCATTACTTAATTATAATAACAACTTTCTCAAACTAAAAAAAATAACAATTCCACTTTTTCTAATTTTAAAATAAAAAATTATATTCTAAGAATATTTTTAATTTTTAATATTTGTATTCAAAATATTCTCTTTCATTTCCTAAAACTTCGAAACATTTTAAGTACTCAAAATATATAAATATAGCTATGTTTGATTGTTGTGATTATCTGTGTTCTATTAAAATTGTAACTAACTGGTTAATTTGAACTGTTAACAGAGAAAAGAAAAACAGATCGAGTTAGATGATCTTACCGCGGGCTGTCCGCCTTACTCCACCTTGAAAAGCTACAAATAACAAAAAGTAGAAGTACATACATAAATTAATATTAATGTCTACCTTCGAAACAAAGCATAAATCCTGAGAAGATAAATATAAATGACTAATCATTAATTTAAGTTTTAAGAACAAATGATAATTTTGCATAGTATTATTTAAAGTAGAAATCTTAATTTTTGAATTTTGAATCCACGCTCCATCCATTTAATTAAATATTTAATACATCTCATTCCAGTAACTTTTGGAGAAATAAATTAGCCTTACAGTTGTATGCAAGACCCAGTAAGCCAGGTAAAGCTGGTTCGGCAAAGAAAAGAATAAACGTTAGCGGCTGGATCAATTATTGATTAAAATCAATTCATCATGAATATCATCAGAATTCAGAACAATTCATCCAAGTTTTTCATCAGATATAGATATAGATATATTGTTGATCAATTTTGAGATTACACTTAACCTCACCTTTGTAAACCCAATATGGTATTGCAAGGATGCCTGGTTTGACAAACAAAAGATAAATAATGTTAGCGGTTGGAAACACTCCTATTGGTATTGGGGTATTTCGTAAAATTAGCATTCATCGTTTATTTGATAAGAAATCGGATCCCGCTGTGTTTACTCATCCGTATGTCTTTTGCAGCAATCACTTTCTTCGCTAAACTGGAAGATGCCGCAGTTTCCACAATTTATTGACGGGAAATACCAAGAAAGCTCAAAACCGTATAGCAATAGGTTGTGTAAGTCTCTGCAGGAAATACTGCTTGGGTCTTCTGGTAGCACATTGCGGACTGACGGGATTATATGCTCTACTTGGCACAAGTCCTCCACATCCCCTGCTGTCGCGTAAAGGTTATATAACACATATCTAAACCCGGATGAAGATGAGTTGGAACCATACGCTCTATTCCCAAAGCAACTCGATTTGTTCAGATACCTTGGGGAATTCACTCGCTTTTCACAATTCAACAAAACCATATACAAAACCATATGGTTTTCTGTGATTCCATCTTCATAGTATGGAGTATTGGCCGAGAAACGGGAAAAAGGGATGTAGGAGTAGTTATCCTTCTGAATACCTGCGTCTACAACTCGGATTGTTTGGGAACTGTAATTGATTTCCTGTACGTAGTGTTCTACGGAGAATAAGTATAACACAGTTTGGTTGTCCTGACGTGACAGGGTAAGACTTCGGTCGCCGCAGTTTGGAGGATGGTTTTCCAATCGAAATGGAAAGCTTATGTTGGGGATATTGCCGCAGGAAGAAGGAACACATGAGTCCCCATTTGTATCCTGAGCACTGCAAGTTTGAAGAAGAAGAAGCACAAGTAGAAACCATAAGGGCCATGAGTCCTGCAGAAAGGGACACACCGCTCTTCATTCTAATTTCCGGGAGAGAGACAGAGAGAGTATAGCGCATAGCTACCGCAGCTGTGAAGAAACAATATTTAAGTTGTGAGAAATGATCTTTATTACAAGTTCTAAATATATAATTTCGTGGATACGCTTGTTAAAAAAAAAATCTGCTATTTGGTTGACAGAGGATTGATACAAACTATACATAAAAACATACAATGCTGCGATATTTGTTAAAAATGAGGTGCATTGCCGATAATACGTAAGTAAATATAATCAAAATTGAAGAAACAAGAATGTCTTATGTTATATTGGATGGTGAAAATATTGTATATACCCCTGTAAGTGGCATTCCTTTGAAATATGAGGAGGACACGAAGGGTTTAGATGAGGCAAAAAGTTGTGATCAAAAGATGAAGATCCATTTTCTTCTGGTTATTTTTACCCTATTTGCATCTTCAAGATTGGATTTTTTACCCCTATTTTTGTCTTTTTTTTTGTTTTTTTTTGATATATATGGGTTTTTGCGGTTATATGGGTTTGGTGGAACTGTGAAAAGCGTTTGAATTCCCCAAGGTATCTGAACAAATCGTGTTGCTTTGGGTACAGAGGATTTTGTTAAAAACAATCTTTATTACAAGTTGTGAGAATTGCCCTTCATGTTATTCTATCATTTGTAACATCTGAACCTTTTGGTTAAGTATTTGATTAATGAAATCTTGCTTAGTGTTCAAAAATAAATATATATATATATAAAACAGAAATCATTTTATTAAAAATAAATTTTAATATTATACGAATTCCGTACTCTTAAATTTATAAGATAATCCATTAGACATACGGAGCGAGGGTATCACGTGGTGTGGAAGACTATCTGTCAAAATCATCCGCATCAGAATCATGTTAAAACCTTCAAGCACATTGGTTGGAAGGTTCAGATGAGTCAAATCACGTGGCAATGCTGCATATATAATGTGTCTTAGTCCCAATCTTATGATGTATCCCATGCAGCTTATAATGTAAGTAGTCCCTATCTTCTTTTTCATTTTTTCTAGCCCAAACACGTACGTAGACATGTAAAAATCATGTACCAACAAGTACGACTAATTTTACCCAACACCAATATTTTAATTAGAAATTTCACTTTTACAAATTTAAACTAATTACTTTTTTACTACATTAAAATAACAAACTCAATTAAACTCAATAATGTATTATATTAAAATATTAATTTTTCAACTTTTCATTTGATATTTTATTTTCAAATTGAAATTTTGAATACACCAACTCTAACAAACATAAACACGTTTTAGTAAAACATCAATATTAACAATCGAACAAACACTGTCAAAAAAATCTCCAATAATTGTTAAAATTAATATCTAAATTTGGAACATCTATTTTTTTAGATATTAATTTTTAATATCTAATAATTGTTAAAACAAAGATCAATAAATATAATTTTAGCCTAATGTTCTAACAAAACTTCCAGTCTATATTTCAAAGACCAACACTAATATTAACCTTCAATCAGTGAATATTTAATTGTAAAAATTATTTGACTAATCCAAGAAATTAATTACATTTATTGAACCAAACACATAAAAATTATTTTAACTATTCATTTATTGAAGCTGTTGTAGCCTTATATTTATGCTCACTAACTATTATTTGATTAAATAATAATTTTGTTAAATCTATTATAAAAATTGCTTTTAGCATAAAGATCTATCGATATTCAATAACTTAATACTGACCCAATTCTCCCTCAATAAGTTAACCTTCGGCTAATCTTCATATCCCAAAATTAGATTAAGGGTAGGAGTTTGTTTTGAAGATATTGAAATCATGTTGTAGTTGAACATTACATGAACTTGAAATTATCATTTTGTTTCGAATAAAATGTGTTAGTCCGAAGGAGCTAATCGATATTGACTAGTATCGATCTTTTGGTAGACACTACTTAGTGATGTCTACAATTAAGATTCTGATTCCCATTTTGTATTTATGTATATAGTTTTAACACATAATGCATGACCCATGTGGTCATGTACTTGAACAAGCATAGTTCAATTCATAATTAATATTACGATAACACTTTCAAGTTAGTCTCTCTGGTACGTCTAACTTGCAAGTGGGTCTCACATTTATTAATGGGAACTGAAAAGCAGTAATCGGTATGCAGCTCCGACTGTTTGAAGTAAAAAAAAATAATAATAATGTAAAGGGGGTGGGCAAGTGTGCAGCAGTATAATAACTGCTGCCAAACACCCCCTTTATAAATTGCTATGGACACATGCAGGCTGCCTAAGCATGCAGTCCTAATCCTCTATTTAATTTTTCCTAGCCCAATAAGTATGGATACAACGCAAATATCACAGCATCATTCCAACAAACAACTTGCACTGATGAAGCCTGTCCATTATTCTTGGCAATTATCGTCATTTATAAGGAAAATGATAGTTTTATTATTCTTCTACAACTTTTTTATTATTTTTTTTTTGTAATTTTTAAATTTTTTTATTTAATAATTATGTGCTGATTTTTCAGGTCGGACGTCATGACTTTTCTTTTCATTGTTTATTAGATCCATAATCCTAATCTACATCACTGAAGGGAACTCCTCGATTGTGGAACTTTTTTCTTCAATCACATCTAACAAGTGGGTTTCACATTTATAGACCGCATAATCAACGTATTAAGAAAATTAGTTGAGATAAATTAAATTATTTCTATAAATAATAATTTAAAATAATGAAATAAAATTTAATAAAATTTACATAAAATGTATATAGATATATTTAAATATTAAGTTAAAATTAAATTTATGTATAAAAAAATTGAAAAAAATATAAGATCTAGTATGTAAAGAGCTTTTGAGTATAAAAAACTTACGATTATTAGATATAAAAGTGAAATCTTAATTTAAAATGAGTTTTGATGATTGAGAATTGGACATTTAAATGTTAGAGGCAACTTAAAAGAGATAATAAATAACAACAATTAATAAAAATTATGAAGGAACCGACATTCAAACAAAATTAATTTGGACTAAGGTACAAAAAACTCATTCTCTTTAAAGAGATTCAAGCCCAAGCCCTTAGTGGAATGTGAAGTTTTAATTAAACTAGTGCAGCAGAATTGCTCTTTTAGCTAAAAAATTAAGTTTTTATAAATCTTAGCTAAGTCCACTTTTTACTACATCCAATAACACAAGACTCAACAAACCAATAATAGTTCTAGTAAAATATTAATTTTTTGACTTTTTTATCTATTTTGAAATGTTAATTTTAATTGTAAATTAAATATACCACTCCTAACATAAATAAACACGTTTTAGTAAAAGCATCAATATTAACAGTCGTACAAAACACTGTAAAAAAAAAAAAAAATCTCCAATAATTGTTAAGATTAATATCTAAATTGGAACATTAAATTATTTAGATAATAGTTTTAATTCCCCGAAAAAGATCAAGACCTATAATTTTAGCCTAATGTTCTAACAAAACTTCAAGTCTATATTTTCAAAGACCAACACCAACATTAACCCTTCAATCAGTGAATATTTTAATATCAAAAAATTATTTGATTAGTCAGAAGGAATTAGATATATTTGTTGGTATCAAATACTTGAAAATTATTTTAACTATTCAACTAGTTGAGATGGTTGCATCTCCACATTCATACTTAGTAACTATTATTTGACTAAACGTTAAATTTGTTGAATATAAATGTAATATATTTTTAGTAATTCCATTCACCTATTAATATTTAAAACTTAGTAACTGACCTGTCCTCCTCTCTCAATAAGTTAATCAAAATAAACAAATTAATTGAAGTTGAGTATAAAGTCTAGATTCATAGTCAATTCATTAATTATCCTAATTGATTTCGCCCATCATCTCAAGTTCGAAATAAGTGATTAATAGTGAAATTAAGATGATGCATGCATCATTTTTCTTTTATCTATTGTAAAGTAACACACCTATAAACTCTTCTAGAATCTATTTCATAATAAACTAATATAAACATGACGTTTTATTGAAAATAGATTTTAATATTACAAGACTACTGTGCAACTTGAACTTGATTGGGCGATAGTGTTCAATTGTGATGGCCCAAAATAGAATAGAGATGTACTTTACAAACTAATTTCAATAGATAAATTAATATGAATGAAGACAAGAGAATAACTCAAAAGATAAAGATTATAATTCTGAAGTTTCAATTTAAATTTATTAAAATTTAAAAATGACGAAATTAATTCACAAGCCAATTTGAAATGGCTTAAAATTGACTATATCAAAATTATTATTAAAAGTAAAAAAATCCCAATAAACACAACCAATGACCTAATTCATTTGGAAAATGATATTCCCACAGACAATAAATTATCTTCATATACCTTTTAAGATAATCCCAAACTACACGATTACGCTTTGAAGGACCTTTTTTCTTCAATCCGCCTAAAGGCTTGTCTGACAAAAAAAAAAATCATAAATATCAGATTTTTTTAAATTCTAATACATTATTTTTAAAATTTATAATACATAATTTTAAAATCTTAAAATAATAATAATATTAAAAAATAAACTAAATTCATCTCAATTTATCGCATCTTCAAATCCAAACGTAACCTAAACCAGACTTTAAAAACTAACAAATGTTTTTTCAATTATTTTGTGTTGCATAAACTATAAGGAAAAAACCAATCTATACGAGCTGGCTATTAGGCAATGAAATTAATTTATGATGCTGTCTGAAAAAAATAATATCATAAATTTTGTACAAGTTTTTGCATTTGGCAATGAAATTAACAAGCTTTCCAATTACTTTGTGATTCAAAAATGTTTTGTGAATGAAAATAAATATAATTTTTTCATTTTAAATGGGAACCAAAGCAGTCTCGACAACGCATAGATCTGGTAACCATGACGCGGCAGACCAGGCAGATGTAATTAATTGTGTTGGTAGACCGCATAATCAATGTCCCATTGAGAAGACGGGTTCGACCCGCAATAGAGAAGACGAGGGGACTTTAACATTGAAAAGACAGGCCGCCATGAAAATATAATAATAAATAAATAAAAATTGATTTTCCACGAGTCGGTGAAGTCTAACCGCATAAGGATTTCAATTTGTCAGAATATTTTCGTTAGATTGATTAAAATTATTATTTTTAAATATAAATTTACATATTTTATTAAAATAATTTAGTTATATTTAAATCAAAAAAAAGAAAAAAAAATGAAAAAAAAAATGAAAAATATTTTTGATAAATAGGAAAATTAGAATTTTGTCTAATAAAAACTAAATTTTAACTTTTATTAGACAAATTTTTAATTATATTATTTATAAAAAGTATTTTTATTCACTTTTCTTATTTTTATCATTTTATTTTTGATTAAATATGACTATTTTTTTTATAATAAATATGTAAATTTATAATTTAATAAAATTAATTTTAAACAATTCGATAAAAATGATGTTACAACCTCACAAAATTCCTTAACACTTGCCTGAGATAAGACGTGGAATGGTTCGTAGAGAAAGAAATAGGTGCTGATTTTTCTAGTAGTTTTGCCAGTTCGCATCTACTTCACGCACATGCCTGTTTAAAGTCAATGCACAAGTTGGGGCGATTGACCGTTAACCTCATGACTTTTCTTCATGTTGGCAGGGACGGAGATAGTAAGGAATCTTGGTCCTGCCCCTCCCCTTTAGGTGGCGGTTTGTATTTAAAATTGGTTTTTAATATTTACAATGTATTTCATACTCTTAACTCATCTCAACTATTAATTTTAATTACCTATTCCTAACTCATCTTAACTCTGAACCCAAACAATCTCTTAATATAAAATGATATATATATAATATATTTTTTGTGGGATCAGATTTTGAACCCCAAAGGCCCCAACATTCGATGGGAGCCCACCAGGAATGAAAAGGCCCAACAGCGATGGGAGCCCCACCAGGAAAGAAAAGCATACTAAGGGTCCAATTCTGCATAATCTAAAATATAAAACAAAAACCCGTCGCCACCTTTATCGGGAGATTTTAAGCAGATACGAAATATTAACAAACTCCGAAAGATATATCAAGCAGATACGCAATCACGATGATTATGGAAGGCCGTTACAAGGGACTAATAATCAGCCCAGAGGCTTATAAATAGAACCAGGATAAACCTCAACTATGGGCATCAAGAATTTTTCCCGTAAAATACGTGATCACTAACTTGAGCGATCGGAGTTAACTCGAAGTGGAAAGCCACCATCTTCCCGTTAATTCTTCATGCATGTAACGGGAGCAGGAGGCCCAGGCGTCGAGACACAGTCCACAACATAGGCGCCGTTCAGTGGGATCCGTTTTTACGGACGATTAACGATGTTCTTGCAATGCCCAACTGTGACACTTTTCATAGCAAGCCGAATGACAGGAGCATCAATGGAAGCACGATTAGCAGCGTCGGATGAAAGACTGAGAACAACATTTGGAAGCCTTGTAAGCGCTTCAAAAAGAGAACGAGACCCTGCGACAAAGGAACGTTTGAATCCAGCAACCCAGCCGTACCGCCTGTCGACGTGCAAGAAGAGCACGAGGCGGAAACTGTAATCGCGGGGGTCGAAGCTTGAGGCACGTGGAAAAACAGAAGCTGCAGCGACGAGTAGAAGGATCTATGCAGGCAAATATGAGGAAATAGCCAAAAAAGTGGGGGGACTTTCTTCGGTTGACACCTTACTAAGCCAAATTGACCTGCCATACAGCGAGCGCATCATGGGAATCCCTTTGCCGCCAAAAAGTCAAATTTCCCCAAATCAAACTGTAACGATAGGATTCCAGAGACCCCCGTTGGACGCACATTAGAAAACTTTAAAGCTCAAATCACGCTCCACGGCTTCCCGGGCGAGATCGCTTGCCGTGCCTTTCCCTTTAACCCTGAAGTGGACAGTGAGGGGCTGGTTTGAGACCCTCCGGCCAAGGTCGACAGACAGCTTGGAGGAATTAGCTAAGCTTTTCATAACTCAGTATATGCCTTGAGCAGAAGGCGCCGGCGACCAGCCACCTACCTGCTGACAGTCAAGCAAAAGAGAGGACGAGGACCTCAAGACCCTACCTACACACGGTTCAACAAGGCACGCCTAACAACGGATGACCAGGACGAAAAGATCACTCTAGCCGCCCTCCTGGGAGGGATCTGGCCTCAGAGCCCCTTCATGATCGATCTGGCAAAGAAGGACTCCCTCCACCCTGAGGGAATTCATGGATCAAGCGGACAACTTTGTGTCAAGCGTCGAAGATACGCTGCAATCGTTGGTAAACCCCTCACAAATAAAAACAAGAGGGGCGAACGTCGAAGCGGGCGCGACTGACCAAGAAAGCGGGAACAAGTCAGCAGGAAAGAAGGCGAGAAAGGTATCACTGATCTGACACACCATGTTAATGCATAATAACCTAAGTGACAGAGAGAGAAAAGGATAGGCAAGCCCGAAGGGCGCCCACCTCAGACAGCTGATTCGTATTGCAAGTACCACCAAAAAAAAAACCAACGTCCCATTGGACCGAAGATTGTACAACCAAAAAAGAAAGAGTGTCGCCGACCTAATGGGAAAACAGGCGAGTTGGAGCCCATGTGATCGTAGAACGGTCAAAACCTACTAGGCGCCAAGAAATTCGGGCGAAGAGGGAAAAATGAGCTTGCAGCCGCCGAGCGAAGATACCGCGGCAACAACTCTCGGAATGATTCGTAACCTGGTGAACAACAGGGGGAACGGCGGTCAGAAGCAGGACCCCCACCAAAGGCGATTAAGTAAATAGGACTCCCCCGAGAAATAACAATAATAGAGAACCAATCGGGGAAAACAGGACGATAGCCGGAGGATTTTCGCTGGAGGCAGGGTATCCACATCCAGTCGCAAGTCGCACGCCAGAAGAGCTCGGTACGAGGAAGTATATGTTAATGGATTAGGGCACCGAAACAGCAAAAACTGAAGCCAAGAACAAAAAGAAATATCCTTTGGAGAGGCGGACAGGCAAGGGATACTGTTAACCCCATGACGACGCCCAGGAAAAAAAAGTCACCCTC
Source organism: Platycarya longipes (assembly GCA_036559045.1). NCBI lineage: Eukaryota > Viridiplantae > Streptophyta > Magnoliopsida > Fagales > Juglandaceae > Platycarya > Platycarya longipes. The sequence goes on from CM071802.1 coordinate 34,273,701, forward strand.
ATCATAGCCAACTTACACGACTAGTCGGGTACTAATTGATAACGGAAGCTCAGCCGATATATTATTCTGGGACGCATTCAACCAAAATGGGCATTTATCCCGGGCAGTTACGAACTTCCCCCAACTCCCCTGAAAGTTTTTTCCGGTGAAGCAATCCAACCAGTAGGAGCCATCACACTCCCAGTTACTGCCGGGAGTGGAGCCACAAACAACAACCACCATGACCTGACTTCTTGATAGTAAAAGCCCCTTTCTCCCTACCACGTTATACTAGGGAGACCAACTCTCAACTGCCCTCAAAGCAATAACTTCCACGTACCACCTCAAGATGAAATTTCCCAACTGACAGTGGGGGTAGGTGAATTAAAAGGAGAGCAGGCACTGGCTAGGTAGTGCTATGTACAGGAGTTGAAGAAAAATGGACGAGCGAAGTTTGCGCAATCGAGGAGCCGAAAGAAGCCTTCCTCCCGCCACTTCCCCCCCAGACATGGTCTAGGCCGTCACAAGTGGGAAATACAGGATCGAAAACTGAAACCAATTTAACGCAACATGCCGAGAGTCAACGAACCTTTGGGAACTTTATAACACTGTTCGCAGACATGCCCAGGGACAACACGTGCGCGTAGGAACACAACTCTTTCCCCTGCGGAATAGAGGAGAGTCTGAAACGTGCTTGCTGGTAGAAGCACAGAGACATTTTTGCCTGGAGCCACGAAGAAAATGCCAAGGATAGACCGCACCATCATTGAACAAAGACTGGCGCGTGAACCCAGCGCATAAGCATGTGCGCCAAAAAAAGAGGTCTATTTCAGCGCGAAAAAAATATGCCGCCCATTGCTTGGAGGTCGAGAAGCTACTCGCCGCCGGTTTTATCAAGGAGGTTCCACTACCAGGGAATGGTTTATCTAACGTCGTCATGGTGAAGAAAACTAACGGAAGTTGAGGATGTGCGTAGGATTTTTTACCGACCTCAACAAAGCCTGCCCAAAAGATAGTTTCCCCCTGCCACGCATCGACACTCGTCACATGGATGCAACAGCAGGACACCGAAACGCATCAAGCTTCCATGGACGCATACTCAGGATACAATCAAATACAAATGCATTCGGCGGACAGGAAAAAGACGGCGTTTATAAACTGAACCGGAGGGTTGTATTGCTATCAAGTAATGCCATTCTGAATTAAAGAACGGCAGGAGCAACCTTTACCAAAAGGTTAGTCAACCGAATGTTCACAAAGCAAATGGGGCAGACCATTGAAGTCTAACATAGACGACCTCTTAGTAAAAAGCAAGGAGTCTTCCCAACACATCGTTGACCTAAGAGAAGCATCTTTTCGAAAGTGTTTTTTTGCGTCAGTATAAGATGAAGCTGAACCCAGGCCAAATGCGCCATTGGCGTCGAGTTTCAAGGGAACATTTTTCTGGGATTCAATTGTATTCAGAAAGAGGAAATCGATGGCTTCCCCCGAGAAGATAGAGGCTAATGTTGTAACTCAAGGTTTCAAGTTTCGTGTAAAACTACACATGAATTTTGATTGATAACAAATGTAATTCAAAGAATAAAAGGAGTCTGTAAGCTCAAGTTTGTCCACACAATAGAATCAAGCACACTCAAGGAAGCAAGCATGAGCAAGAAGGGAACAAGTTCACATTAAAAATCAAAGAATAATATTGTAAATCCTCTAAAAAAATTCGGAAATTAGGATTAAGGCTCATAAATTAATATTTTATCATAACGCATTTAAAATACAATTTTTCGACACATGTGGCATGAATATTTTGAAAATTAAATTTGAAAATTTTGAAAGATGATTGGAATTGTCATCTTTCACACTGTGCATGACCATGATTAAAGGTTTGAATTTTGAAAATATTAAGATGATTGATTGTCATCTTTCACATGTGTTAATGTTTTATTTGTAATATTTTCAAAAGTGGTGGATGCTTTTCTTGACTTATGCAAAAGATAGATGTCTTTATATTGAAAATTTTGAAAAGTAGAGTGGTGCTTCCTTTTGTCCATAATGCAAAAAGTAAAATATATAAGGTTTTGAAATTTATGAAAAGTAAAGTGTGCTCCATTTTTGTCACATGTCAAAAAGTAAAAATATTAGATTTGAAATTTGTTGTTTTTAAAAGTCCATTTTTCACACTCCTGTTAGGATACTTAAATAAATTTTCACACATCACTCATTGATCCAGTTTCGTTTTTATTCAAAACGATAGAATGGCGGAGAAAATTTCGTCTAATTAGATCTTCCCCGGATTTGAAATCAGGAACCGTCTCCAACCAGTCATTTTAATTATCTCATGAAGTTGTCAATACCATATTGAAGCAGAGATTGCATTTATTCAAATAGAACTGATTCTGCAGTTTGTTTGCAGCATCGAGAACTCTCAGTGCTCAAGTATATGCTCCGCCTCTGTTACGACCATGTCCTCGGAGATTACTAGCGAGGGCGAAATGAGGTTTGATCGACTTTAACAATCAAATATCTGTTTCTGCATCAAAAGCTTTCCAAAATAAAGGCATAAAAAAAAAAAGAAAAAAAAAAAAAGAAAATGAATAAGAGGTTAAAGGCAAGAAACATAAAGATTTGACGGAAATTAGCTCGTGTTTCTGAAACCTTCAAATAGAGGAATCGGAACAAGTAAGAGTTTCAAGCACAGAGTCAACATCAGCAGATAATGGCAGCGTTTCATCACGAGAGAAACAGAGATCAATTAAAAAATAAAGTCTCGCTAGCTTAGTTCGGTAACTTTTGACATATGACGCATCCGACATATCTTGTAAGCTTGACTAAGTAAGATTTGAAGAGATGACAATTTGTCTTCTACATTATTTCCATCTTTATAAAAGCAATCCTTAGCTTTATCTAATCCGCATCAAATCTTCTTCTTATTCGTTGTAGATCATCTTTCCATTCTCACTGTTACAAAATCTTAATGGCTCATCAATTCTCCCTTCATTTCTTCTCTGTGATCAATCTATTTCTGCATCTGTCGTAGGTGCCATGAAGTCCCCCCGATGCCCTGTACTGGGGTGCCCCCAATTGCGGCCTCCAAAAGAAAGCGGCGACGCCGTGACGAAGAAGTTGCCTATATTTTGTATATATGTATTCTTATTTTTTGTTGTTGTAGTGTTTGTAACCATAAACTTGTAATTTGACCTTGGATTGTATTTTGCAATAGATCTTTTCTTGACCTTTGCTGTCGCCGTGCTTTGTGCCCTTTGTTACTCCGGTGTGCATCTTCTGTTTGTTTGAAGGTGGCCGTCGGTCATTTGACTCAGCGCCCCTTTACTACACTCTGTTTGAAGGTGGCGTGTGTCATTTGACTATGGCGACGGCCGCGCGACGGACCTCCCTAAAGGCCCCCCTTTTTACCCTCCTGTTTGAAGGTGGCGTGGTCATTTGACTCTTTGCGCCCCCTTATACTCCTTTTTTGAAGGTGGCATGGTCATTTGACTCTGCGCCCCTCTATTCCGCCTTGAGGTAGCGTGATATTTAAAGATGAGGTATTTCACAAATACTAATTGATATAAGGACGACGAGATGGAAATTTAGATAAAATTCTTTTGGGGCGAAAAATTTCAAAAAAATATAGCAGGAATGACTACTGGAAAATGCAAAATTGAACGTAAGAACTTTAAATAAACAAAGCGCCAAGAATGACTACTACTACTTGGAAAAATGCAAAATTGAGACGAAGACTTATTAATAAACAATAGGCAAGGAATGTACTATTGGAAAATGCAAATTGACGAAAACTTTTAATAAATAAATCCTGAAATGACCTAATGAGATTTGCTACTGGTAAAACTTCTTCATCACGTGCTCTGCGTTCCATAGGTCCGAGGTAGCTCTTTCCCTTGACTGTCCTTTAGCCGATAACGATCCTCCTATACTGTATTTAGTTACCACTAAATAAGGCCCTCCTCCCATTGAGGCTCTAATTTTCCAGGACTTTGGGTGGTCCACCTCCGCATTTCCTTCCTTAGAAACCAGGTCCCTTCCGACCTTGAAGGTCTGGGGGCTGAACTCTTTTATTGAAATATCGCTCGGGGTCTTGGCCTTTTCTTGCAACAGTCTGGCTTCTGCCTTTTCCCTTTCTTCCTCCACTAAATCCCAGATTTTTCTTCAAGCTTGCCGTATGTTTTGGTTAACGGAGAAGTGACTTGTTCTGTGATTGGGCAGCCCTACCTCTACTGGAGGTATGGCCTCTGTTTCCGTACGCTAGGGTGAATTGGGGATTCCCCCGGTCTGAGCGTTTTGAACTGACGTCCTGTTACGCCCAAAGTACTTCCCGGAAGCTTCGTCTAGCCCAATCCCCTTTCTTTCTCCTGTGACTTTCTTTTTAAGATGGGAGAGTAGAGTCTTTGATTTGGTTGATTCGGCTTGTCCATTAGCTTGGAGGTGGCCTGACGAGGAAATACTTGGGTCTGATTCGTAAGCTCGGCACATCCAATTCTCGGTATTGGTCGGTAGTATCGAACTTCCTGCGTACTCCGCCCGTTGTCTATTATTATACTGTGGGGAAATTCTCGAATCGACAAATCACGTTTCCTTTCCATATTAACCGTGTCAACCCCCGCCTTGTTGGTAATTCTGGTCCGCCTAGGTGGTTTCGGCTCTCCCGCCCCGACTTGGTGAAGTAGTCTATACAGCTACTATCATAAACTTGACGCCCCGTCCCCCCTTCACCCCCCCCCCCTTTTGCATGGTTGTGGAAAGGTCCCACTATGTCCACGCCCCACTGAAGCAAAAGGCCAGGGGTGCCGTGATGGAGGTTCAATTCCTCTGAGCGGGGCGTGGGTATAGGTGCGTCATTCCTGGCAGTTGAGAAGGCATTTTCTGAAAATTTTCTTGTTTCTGCGCATCCTTTATTGCATTGGGCCAGTAATAGCCCGCTTTCTGATTGCCCTTCCTAGCCAGGGCTCTCCCCCCGCCTGAATGGTTCCTTTCCCACAAATTCCTTCATGTATCTCGTCGAGGACATACTGATAACAACTGCGCTTCCTGTGGTGAGACGCATCGCAGCAGGGGGAGCTGAGAGTCCTCTCTTGTAAAGGATCCCTTCAATAAGCAAAAATCCCGTCGCTTTTCCCTTCTTACTTTCCTTGCCTCATCTCGTTCCTCCAGGGAAGCTTGCCCGACCGTCATGATATTCCAACTATTGTGTTTGCCCATTCGGGAAAGCTACGGTCTATTGAGTTGCTACTTCTTTCTTTCTGCGCCCACGCGGCAGGTATCCTCAATGACTCTTCCTTTCCTACTTTGCCAGGGAAGGGTTGCCATTTCCATTCCCGAAGCCGTCCTTGCCAGCCTTACTCCCCGCCACTGTCATTTGTCAGTTCGCCAGGGACCTGGATTATGGTCAAATATGAGAAAAGGTCTCGTACTTTTCCCCACACCCGATCCAAATAACTTCCTTCAGCTTTACACGCTCCTTGGTGCGTACAGGGCCCAAGACTTAGTGGTTGACAACGACTTGTGAATTCTGATCTGGCTTCAACTTTCTGTCACTCCAATCGCTGGGCGGCTATTGTAGAGACCGGAGATTAGTGCTTCGTCAATACCGCTTCATTATATCATCACTCTGAATGCAAAGTCGTAGCCATGTAGTGTCTTTCTCTGTTCGCCGTCTATGGGCCTTATGAGGTGTTATTCCCATGACTAGCCGCCGGTCTTGCAGGACGACCCATCAATGTGCATTAACCACCACCTAAACCCTTAAACTAACCCCCCCCCAGACACCAAATTAAATTAACCTATGTACCTAAAAACCACCCCAACCTTTACCATACCCGATACCAACATAAATACAAAAACCAATACTAAAACCCCCCATGGTGCTCTCTTTGCTTGCTGCCGCCGTGGCGGCGTTTTTGAGCTTCCTAGGGGAAACCTGTGAACACGGCTACGAAGTCTGGCCCCCCCCCAAAGTTTTTTATTTTTTTTTGGCTTGTCCCTCACTCACTTGCCTTCCTGGTTTCGTACTTTAGGTCGAATTCGCTCAATTCGAATGACCATCCTATCAGACTCATCCCGTGCAGTCTGGGTTTCCCTTAGGGGTTTTTTTGCCAGCGGTTGCTTTCTGTCAGTACCCTTATTGTTGGTGGGCATTGGAAATACCGGACGTAAACTTCCTGGCCGCCATTACCAAAAGCAAAAGGCTAGCATTTCAATCTTAGGATACCTTACATCTACTCCTCTTAGGGCTTGGCTTACGTAATATACCGGATGTTGTTCGACTTTGTCTTCTCTTTATCAGGAACGGCGGATTACCGCATGGCGGGAGGCGACTATATAAGCAGTTAACCACATCGTTTATCCCCCCCCCCCCCCCCCCCCCCCCCCACCCATTCTCGGGCTGCTATCAGGAGCGGTGGGTTGGGCCATGTATTGGCCTTCAGGTTTCATGGAATGCTTTCGTCACACGCCTCAATCCAAGGGTATGAATTTACGCAATAACGTGCAAGAAGAAATACATACACTTGTCGGTTGACCTGGCTATGAACCTTCCCCAGGGCGGCCATTTTCCCTGCTAACCGTTGGGTCCGCGTGCTAGGTTTTTTTGGCGTCTTCATATTGATTATAGCCCTGTTGCCCAGCTGAATTAGCCCAATTCACCCCCCCTCTTGTGTTAGTCATCTGGGCAACAATTGGTATCAGAGCTAGAGCTCTGTTATAAGATTAACTATCTTTGAGTTAAGATCTTATGGCTAACATTGCAGCTTCATTTGGTGAAGGTCAATCTAGCAGTCGGCCTCCACTCTTTTGCGGAGACAATTACTCATTCTAGAAAGTTAGAATGAGAATATTCCTCCAGGCTCAAGGTCGAGAAATCTGGAAATGCATTGTAAATGGACCTTATATTCCAACAAAAGTGGTTGATGGAGTAAAGGTCAAAAAGGAAGAAGAAGAGTTTGATCGTGAAGATGATAGACTTTATACTTTGAATTTACCTGCTATGAATTTATTATATAATGCTCTCAATGGTAATGAGTTTAATAGAGTAATAACTTACGCTACAGCAAATGAAATTTGGGATAACTTGGAAGTTACTTATGAAGGAACTTCTCAAGTCAAGGAATCAAAAATTTATATTCTTACCCATGAATATGAAATGTTTAAGATGAATGATGATGAATCTATTTCTAGTATGCACACTCGTTTTACTAATATCATAAACAGCTTGACAGCTCTTGGCAAAGTTTATTCCAAAGTGGAGATAGTAAGAAAAATTCTCAACTCTCTACCAAAACGTTGGGAATCAAAAGTGACAGCGATTCTTGAAGCTAGAGACCTCAAGAAGCTCGAAGTGAATGAACTCATCGAGTCACTTATCACCCATGAGTACACATTGAAAAGAGGAGAAGAAGAAGGAAAGCAAAAGAAGAGCTTGGCACTCAAAGCCGTTCCTCATGAAAGTGAAAGCGAAGAAGATGAAGAAAGCGATGACGAAGAAATTGCAATGATCACAAGAAGATTTAAGAGATTCTTGAAAAATAAAGCTCCTCCAAGGAAACCTTTCAAAAAATCTTCCAACAAAGATACAGGTAAAAATGATTCATTAATTTGTTATAAATGTAAAAAGTCAGGACATATCAAGGCAGATTATCCCCTGCTAAAGAAAGATCGAAACAAAGGCAAAAAAGCAATGAAAGCTACATGGGATGATGATTCAAGTAGCTCAGATAGTGAAGCAAGCAATGGAGAGTCAGCAAATCTTTGTCTTATGGCTAAAGATGACATTGAGGTAACAAATCTTGATAATATTGAAGATCCTTCATATGAAGAATTGCAAAATATTTTAGAGGAGGTATATGAGGAATTTGAAAAATTGGGTATCAAGTATACTGCTTTGAAAAAGAAAAATTCTTCTTTAACAAACGAAATTGATATTTTAAGAAAAGAAAGTATTGTTTTGAAAGATGAAAATCTTGAGTTGAAGAAAAAGAAAACTGATTTAGAAAATATTGTTGAAAACTTTACAAATGGAAAAAGAAATTTTGAAAAACTTCTTGGTAGTCAAAGATGTGTTTTTGACAAGGCAGGCTTGGGATATATGCCAAAACAAAAATACAAATCTTATAAAAACTTCTTTGATAATCCTTCTACATCAAAGTCCAATATTCAAAATTCTTTTCATAAAAATAATTTTGTTAAAAAAGGATACTATTATAATCACTCAGGTTCTTCATATATGTCACATGCTATTTGTAATTTTTGTAATAGAAATGGACATAATTATCTTTCTTGTCCTATTAGAAGAAAACATACAATGACTATTAGGGCCATATGGGTACCTAAAAATCTTATTTTTTTCTAATACTAATAAATAAAGGACCCAAAGAATTTGGGTACCAAGAAAAATCATTTTAATTATTTTTATAGGTGTGCATGAAGTCCTCTATAAACAAAAATAAATGGTTTTTAGATAGTGGATGTTCAAGACACATGACGGGAGACAAGACTAAGTTCTTTGATCTTAGATCTAAAGAAGGATACGTGACATTTGGAGACAACTCGAAAGGGAAGATCGTGGGAATATGTAAAATTGGTAATGAGTCTTCTCTCATAATTGAAGATGTTCTACTTGTTGAAGGTCTAAAACATAATCTTTTGAGCATAAGTCAATTATGTGATAAAAGATTTACAGTTACTTTCAAAATGGATAAGTGCATTATTTTGAATGATCATGATTGTAATATTTGTTTTATTGCTTTTAGAAGCAACAATGTTTATACAATTGATTTTGAAGAAATTATCTCACAAGATGCTATTTGTTTTTCAGCTCAAAATGAAACTAATTGGTTATGGCATAGAAGGCTAGGTCATGCCAACATGGAACTTATTTCCAAACTTTCAAAAAATGATCTTGTGAGAGGTTTACCAAAGGCAAATTTTCTTAAAGACAAAATTTGTGATGCATGCCAATTTGGTAAACAAACAAAAATTCTTTTAAAACCAAGAAACATATTTCCACTACTAGACCACTACAATTGATACACATGGATTTTTTTGGACCAAATAGAGTTGCAAGTTTAGGAGGAAAATATTATGCATTTGTTATTGTTGATGATTTCTCTAGATATACTTGGGTCATCTTTCTTGCTCATAAAGATGAGGTACATAATGCCTTTACTAAGTTATGCAAGAGAATTCAAAATGAAAAGGGTTATACTATTTCAAGTATCCGAAGTGATAGGGGAAAAGAATTTGTTAATAAAAATATTGAAACATTTTGTGATGAAAATGGTTTTATGCATAATTTTTCTGCTCCTCGAACTCCTCAACAAAATGGGGTAGTAGAGAGGAAAAATAGATCTCTTCAAGAGATGTCAAGAACAATGCTCAATGAGAACAACTTGCCTAGTTATTTTTGGGCTGAAGCGGTAAGTACTGCATGTTATGTTATAAATAGAGTTATGTTAAGGTCCAAATTAGATAAAACCCCCTATGAGCTTTGGAATGAGAAAAAGCCCAACATTGGTTACTTTCATGTATTTGGATGCAAATGTTTTATTTTAAATGACAGGAATAATTTAGGCAAGTTTGATGCAAAATCTGATGAAGGTATCTTTCTCGGGTATTCTACTAATAGTAAAGCTTATAGAGTATTTAATAAAAAGACTTTGATTGTACAAGAATCTATGCATGTAGTATTTGATGAATCTAATTCTCTACTCTCCAAGAAATCCATTGATGAAGAAACAGGAGGTATAAATAATACGGAAAGTCTCAATCTCAACAAAGAGAACACAATAGAGGAAGTCCAACATGGAGACATCAGGAAAGATCATCAAAATTTAATACAAGATGCAACCAAACAGTGGAAATTTGTGAAAGATCATCCAGTGGAACAAATTCTGGGAGAACCTTCACGATGTGTAAGCACTCGATCATCTCTTAGAAATATTTGCAATCATACTGCTTTTCTATCTCAGATTGAACCTAAAAATATTGATGAAGCACTTCTTGACGAATCTTGGATTCTAGCTATGCAAGAAGAGCTTAATCAATTTGAAAGAAATGATGTTTGGACACTTGTTCCTAGACCCAAAAATCATACTATTATTGGAACAAAATGGGTTTTTAGAAACAAGAAAGATGAGTCCGGAGTCATTACTAGAAATAAAGCTCGACTTGTAGCCCAAGGTTTCAATCAAGAAGAAGGAATCGATTATGATGAGACATATGCACTAGTCGCAAGATTAGAATCTATTCGAATGCTACTTGCATATGCTTGTTATAAAGATTTTAAACTTTTTCAAATGGATGTTAAAAGTGCTTTCTTAAACGGTTTTATAAATGAAGAGGTATATGTTGAGCAACCTCCAGGTTTTGAAAATCATATTTCTCCAAATCATGTTTTCAAACTCACAAAAGCACTATATGGACTCAAACAAGCTCCTAGAGCGTGGTACGAGAGACTCAATGGTTTCTTGATTGAAAAAGGCTTTTCAAGAGGAAAAATTGATACAACTATTTTCATTAAATACGAAAATGATGATATTCTTTTGATTCAGATTTATGTTGATGATATAATATTCGGTGCTACTAATGAAAATATGTGCTAAGTTTTTGCTAAGACTATGCAGGAAGAATTTGAAATGAGCATGATGGGAGAGCTTACATTCTTTCTCGGATTGCAAATTAAGCAAGCAAAAAGTGGGACATTCATCAATCAATCGAAATATATTAAGGAATTGCTGAAAAAGTTTGGGATGGAAGGTGCTAAGGAAACTGGAACACCAATGAGCCCATCCACTAAACTTGATAAAGATGAATCCGGTAAACCAGTTGACTCGAAGGTATATCGAGGTATGATTGGTAGCTTATTATATTTGACAGCCAGTAAACTAGATATTATGTTTAGTGTGTGCTTATGTGCACGCTTTCAATCATCTTCAAAAGAATCACATTTAATTGCAGTTAAGCGCATTCTTAGATATCTTAGTGGTATAATTAACTTAGGGTTATGGTACCCTAAACACACATCTTTCGATCTAATTAGCTACACAGATGCAGATTATGCTGGCTGTAAAATAGATCGAAAAAGCACTAGTGGAGCATGTCACTTCTTAGGTCATGCACTAGTTTCCTGGTTTAGTAAAAAACAAAATTCTGTTGCACTATCTACTGCTGAGGCAGAATATGTTGCTGCGGGTAGTTGTTGTGCTCAAGTTCTTTACATGAAGCAACAACTTGAGGATTTTAAACTTATGTATAATCACATTCCAATCAAATGTGATAATACAAGTGCTATAAATCTTTCAAAGAATCCAATACAACATTCTCGAACCAAACATATTGAAATTAGATATCATTTTCTTCGAGATCATGTGCAGAAAGGCGATATAGTACTAGAGTTCACAAACACACATGATCAGTTAGCAGATATATTCACAAAGCCTTTACCAGAAGATAGATTATGTATGATTAGAAGAGAAATAGGTATGATGCATGTTATGAATATCTCTTAAAAGATATATCAGAGTTCATAAAAATAGAGAGATATTTTTTAAATACTTTTACATAAACTTGAGGTTCTTAGCCTCATGTTTGAGACGCTCATTCTCTTCATACAATATCATGTCATCTCTATCCATGGGAACTGGCAAGCGGAATGAAGAATCCAATAGAGATTTCAACTGTTTATTCTTCTGTCGAAGGATTCCTTCCCTTATGTGAGACTCTTGAACAATTCGTTGAAGTACAACAATTTGTTCTTTAAGCTTTTCAACCTCATGGTTTTTGACTTGTAGCCGCTGGGAAAAAGCAACAATAGAAGATGAGTAGCGAGTCCCGAGACTCACCAAGTCGTAGATAGCATCGGAGTCTGACTTATTAGCCAAACTATTATTCTCTTGCTGCAACATGGCGCCAATGGTAGCTGCAGAAAGGACATGAGATTGAGGTGTAGAATACCTCATAGATGGATCTAGAGGAATGTTAGAAGAATGAGCCATTGAGAAAAGAATTGAAAACTTAAAGCGAGAATATTGAAGGAATGCAGATGAGCTACAGAGATGAGAATAAGATTCGATGCAAATCGGATGAACTTTAAAACTGATTTTATAGAGATAGCATAAAGAACAAGACAAACTATTGTCTTTTTAAATCTTATTTAGTCAAAAGAAATACAAGATATGCTAGACACACATTGTTAAAAGTTTTCTTACTAGAAAAACGGTTCTCTGCTCCTATCATGACATTGACGGCCTCAGAAGAGAAGATTGATGGTTGATGCGTCAAGGGTTCCTGATTCAAGTCTGGAACATTAGTGGAAGAGAATTGTTCGGCCATTCTATCGTTATGGAAAAACAGAACTCAGGTCAAGAAGCGATTTTTTTGGTATCCGATAGGTGAAAATGATCATTTTTTTATAGAAACTTAGAGCCTTCAATCCTGTTTGTCAACAACATCAGGCGATTGTTTAAATCTTCAGCCGCACTAAATTCATAGAGTTAGGCCTCGAGGCTTTGCAGCACTTTTCGGGTCACGGACGGCTCCCTTTTTTTTCAACTATCTACAGTGTTTATTAACACACCGTTTTCTTCAGTCTATTTACTTGCTGCCGATCCTTTTTAATAATGTCAAAAGGGGGAGAAGTTTTAGACTAGAACATTAACATTGTTTAATTTGCTAAACTTGTTATATATGCTTGGAATTATATTTATATTTTTGCTTGAAAAACTAACGCACATTCTCAGGGAGAGCTTAAGTATTAATACAGGCTTCAGGTTCTATCAAGTATTTGTCATCATAAAAAAGGGGGAGATTGTTGAACACAAGGTTTCAAGTTTCGTGTAATTATAAATCTACACATAGATTTTGATGATAACAAATGAATTCAAGGAATAAAGGAGTCTTAAATTCAAGTTATCCACACAATAGAATCAAGCACATCAAGGAACCAAGCATGAGCAAGAAGGGAACAAGTTCACATTGAAGTTATAGAGTAATATTGTAAATCTCTTAAAAATTTAAAATTAGGATTAAAGCTCAAAATTAATATTTTATCATAAAGCATTAAAATACATTTTCCACATGTGCATGAATGTTTTGAAAATTAAATTTGAAAATTTTGAAAGATGATTGATTGTCATCTTTCACATGTGCATGATATGATTAAAGGTTTGAATTTTGAAAATATTAAGATGATTGATTGTCATCTTTCACATGTACATGTTTTATTTGAATATTTTCAAAAGTGGTGGTTGATTTTCTTGACTTATGCAAAAGGTAGATGTCTTTATTTGAAAATTTTGAAAAGTAAAGTGTGCTCCTTTTGTCATATGCAAAAAGTAAAAGATTAGGTTTGAAATTTTTGAAAAGTAAAGTGTGCTCCTTTTGTCACATGCAAAAAGTAAAAAGATTTGATTTGAAATTTTTGAAAAGTGAATGATGATGTTTTTGACATGTGAATCTTTTTAAATTTGAATATGAAGTCTCATATGCCTATAAATAGATCATTTGAGAGCTTCACATTTACAACACCAAGAGCATACAATATTCATTCAAAGCTTTCATTCTCTCTTATCTAAGCATTGAGCCTTAACCCTTGTTCATTTTGAGAGATATAGTTTGTGCTGTATTGTTCTTATTTCACTCATTGATGAGTATTTTCTGATAGCCTACCCACTATCAATTCTTGTATCAGTAAAAGGGTGTGTATAACCCTTGTGTGTGTAGAAGGTGTTCTACACGAGGAATAGTTAAATCACCAAGTGTGAGGTGATTAGAAGTGTAGAGGGTGTTCTACACGGATTTTTTGGAGCGGTGCTGCTCAAAAGTGTAATAGGTTTCTATCTCCACCTAAAAGAGATTGACTAGTGAATTCGGGATCCTCAAGGGGTAGCTTGAGGTGAGGACGTAGGCAGTGGGGCTGAACCTCGTAAAAATACTGAGTTTGCTTTCTCTTACTCTACTCTTTATATTTCTTACTGCTTTACATTCTGTTTATATTTTATATTGTGTATTTGATTAATAAGTGTTAATTTTTATAATATAACCCAATTCACCCCCCCTCTTGTGTTAGTCATCTGGGCAACACTATGCTCTGACCTTTTCAATTAACTAAAGTAAACGAATTATCTCTTAGCACAAGCAACCCTTCCTTACTCTGACCCTTCCATTCTAATATTTTAACTTTCCTTTTATTGATCCATGGAATCTCAACATAAGTCGAATGTAATATGAGTTGGAAAATTTGTTTCAAGATGCTTTGGAGCTTTGGAACGAAGAATCTGAGTATGGATGTAAACTAGCTAGCAAGTTTCACTACAGCGATGTTGAGGATAACAAAGCGTAATGCATAAGATTGTGTAAAGTTGCTAGGTTCTTTTCTAGCATTTTCTTTTCTTGGCTTCCAAACAGAATCATTAGTTTTTTTTTAGGTGTCCGGCCAGAAACTTTCTAGACCAAACATTTTGCCGTAATACTTCTGACACCTCCTCGTGTAGCTCCAGACTAGACTAGTCAGCACAAGTTTCCTAACAATATTTTTTCAGACGAATCGACTACACCTAAATTCACCCTTCCCTCCAGCAAGATCTCTTAAGGAAAGAAAACAAAAAGTAAAAAACTTCCCAATGTTTCTACCAATACCAAAGAAATAGAACGAAAGAAGATTTGTATTTTTATAAGATGTGAAGAGTTGCTAGAAGGAGGGAGATAGTGAGGAGAGAGAGAGATAGGGACAGATTCAAATCAAATAAAGTACTCCCACCTAATTTTTAATATATTAAGCATTTATTCCTATGAAATAATGGAGGATTTCATTCACTATATTCTCATGCAAAATTCGTCAATATTTGAGCTATGAATTTTTCGTACAATATTATTTGACAAAAACTTATGAATTGATGTGATCATTTAATTTTGAAAAACTTTATTTGCAATCTCCATTTGAAAATTGTTTATGCAAGCCTTACTAAGGGTGAACAGCCGACCCGAACCGACCCGCTAATGCATCTTTTGACCCGACCCGACAATATATTGTGCCGTTAAGCCGATAACCGTTTGGCCTATTAGCCGTTTCAATATCGTTATCGGGTATTTCTTTATTTATTTGTTTGTTTTCCTTCAGATTTGGCTGTCTCTTTCGACGACTTCGAGGTCATAGGTTTTCTTCAGAGCTTGAGTTTGGCTTGGGTCTTTAGTTATCGGAGCTGTCTGACTCGATTGCTTGGAAGTCTTGTGATTTTCGACACATTTTGAGTGCCCCCTAGTGACTTTCGACGTTGGTTGAGTGCTCTGCTATAATTCCTTGGATTTTCGAAGGTTAAAGAAAGGTGAAAGCTATTCACGGATCTGATTTAAAAAGTTATAGATTTTTAATTTTCTCTTTCTAGAATGAATTTTTTTATGGGTCTTGGATTGCTTCGAAATTTCTGAACTCTCTCGAATTTAAAGGTAGCTACGAATCTGTTTGCACTGGTATTACGGGGATTGCTTCAAGGTTTCTGAACTCTCTTAGCTTGGATTGTTTCACGAATTTGAAGGTAGCTACATCCTGTCGGGATAGTCCTCCGATTTGAAGGTAGCTACATCCTGTCGCAGAGCTCTCGAAGAAGATTAAGGAATTAGCACTCTGATTCAACCTTGCTGGCGACGATGAAGATAATAGTACCACCATGGATGATACGAAATCATAGTTTCCGGTACCAGAGAATCAAGTGAGAAATGGGACTTGTTGCAAACGTTTGGGATGATTGTTGATATCGAGTATTTACTCGTTTGAAAACGGGTATCGGTAATGGGTATCGGAAGCAAAGGCTTTCGTTAACAACCTTATCGGGTCGAGATTTTCGAGTCGGGTCGGGTCGGCATGGCATAACGGACAGTAATCGGTAGCGGGTGATTTTTACTTGTCTTGATTTTGACAATCGAGGAAGAACTTACTCAACCATATTATTTGAGTGAAAAATAAATTTACTTGTCTTGATTATTTTGTTCTGAGGTGTTTTGATAATTTTTTTTTATTTAATGATTAAAGATTTTTTTTTCTGAGAATGTTGTGACTTTTTTTTAATAAAAAAGTTTACAAATATTAAAAAATGAATAAAAAAAGAGAGGATTTGCCTTTCGATTTTCAGTTTTGATTTTGGACTGACTTAGTTTTGGAAACATGTAGAATTTAGGCAATTCAAGGATATAAATTATTAGAGTAATTTATTCAATTCAATAAAACTACCCACAAAGAAATTGTACGTAGCATCTGTTTAATTCTATTGATGCATTCAATGCATGTCTTTATTTTTTATTTCTTTGAGAAATGATCTACTTTATTCAACCTATGAAACATAAAGTTTATAATGTGACTTATTTGAATTGAGCTCGCTCAGTTTACAAGTTAACTAAAACCGGATCAATGCAAATAATTTTTACATTTTCTCGATCAAGAGCAGGGAGATTAATCATTATTTTCAAAAGAGATATTTATTAAAATATAATTTCACAGATATAAAGTTTGAAAGTCTATTTTTTAAATATTAATTTTTTTTATATACAAACAATGATTGCAAAACTAAACTAACCAACTATACAGTCCAAAAATATAAATAAATAAATACAAAAACATTATATGTGATGTCACGTGGACAACGCACCACACTAGAAGACTAGTATAGGACTAGCTATGTGTCTATGGACGTCCCCACTAACTTTGGAATCATTTTAGTTTAGATTTTTAGAATAAATAATAAAATTTTCCAGCTTAAATTTTTAGAATAAATAACGATTACACATGCAACTTGCAAATCTTTGGAATGGCTTCCAACTCTATCGGCCTTCCTATTCACAATTTTCTTGCGGGTGCCTTTTAGAGTTCGGATAAAGTTTGGTTAACATGTCATTTTTTGGCTTTTCGCTACCCACTCAAACTTTAAATCCCACATCGGAATAGTCACTAATCTCATTCTATATAATAATAAAATATTATTATTTTTTATTTTATATCTACTTTTAATGAATAAATCTTCATTTTTAAACTCAAAGTATCAAAATATGTACTAATTCAACTACATGTAACATGCTCATATCTAACAACGTATAATCAAATTATGTAACAACTATGTCCACCACAATGTACAAAAACCATCTATGTGAACAAACAAAAGAAAAATAAAAATGTTGTCTAAAGCTACACGAGGGTCTTACATATATGTACGTAATAATACTGTAGATAAAGTCTATCTTCATTATTATATGGCTAGTACTCCAATACATGTGCTAGATGAGATCATGGCTATATCAATGCCAATGCATGCTCCAGGTGCATTGAGGGAGGACACCAATATTTCTCCCGTTTTGTCAATTTCATTATAAGATGCTGTTCAATTTTAAAGCTTGCCATCTTCTTTGTACTATTGTTCATGTCATCATTATAAGATGCTCGTCAATTCTCGACCACACATGATCAAGTCTATTCAAGTTGGAGGGCATTTCTCCCAATCTCAAAAAGTTAACTAACATGATAAGAGATTAGATTTTTTTTTTAAAATTTATAAACTGACCACCAATTCAATCCTTCCGCAATCGATGTATGTAAGACAAGTCTAATAATTTATGTGTTAAGTTGTCCGTCGTCATTATCTAGCACTTCCCTAATCCTATATATCTACTTCATTTCCCTCCCACAACTTTCAGCTTGTACCGATCAACTTTTTTCCCCTCCTCCTTACCTCTCTTATTTTCATTCCTTTTCTTTTGTTGAATAGATAATTTGAAATTCACTTGAAAAGATTACTGAATCATTTGATTTGTATGCAAATATCTTGTCATTTTTCAATCAAACTTGACAATATTAGGATTGGTATCCACCCTTAATGAACAAATAGTGCCCTCGCCCATCCCTAGACCCCACCTGGGAGGGATTGGTAGTTTCTGGCCCCATCCCTACCTTCACCTCCTTCAAGACCCATTTGCCCAACTACTTGTAGCACATCCATATTCTCAATCTACAGATCACAGACAGACGGAGGAGGATGAGGATGAGGATTGCATCTAGGACTTGGAAAGGAGGAAAAAGTGAGTTAGGTTGTTCAAGTTTTTTTAATATATATATAAATATATAAATGTGTATATATATGTATACAAAAAATATTGGTTGCAGCCTTTATATGTTATAGTCCAATAGCACACAGAGACATCAGTCCCTAATTTCTTTTAAAAAAAAAAATTATAAGTGTGTGCCGTTGGGCTGTAGCACACAAGAGCTGCAGCCCAATATTCCTCTATATGTGTATGGAATCATTTGAATAGTGTATAGGCAGGTTAATATCCTGATTTGTCCTGACCATTTGTATTTACTTTTTGAAAAAATCGGTCGGCTCGCCTGAAATAATGGATGATTTCTCGCCCATTACTCCTACAAGGTAGGTAGATTGATTCCAGATGCTCGCCTTCCAATCCTAATTAATAGGTGGTTTTTATGGACAAATTGTTTAAATAATCCTAATTAAAAATATACTACATAACAAAGGGCGATTCATGAAATTATAAATTTTGGAACCCACGATTTAATTTCTCATTCATAATTAATAGAGTGCATATACATGAACTAGTGGTGACTAATTAATAAGGGTCTGTTTGAACATATGCATGAAATGCATATAAATTGTTATCATATATAAATAAGAGAAATGAATAGGGTGAAATAGCATTTCTCTCGAATGTGATTTTTTGATTTATTAAATGATTAAAAAAATAAATTTTAATAATGATTTATATATTTTTATTTTTAAAAATATTTAAAACTATAAAAAAAAATTAAATAAAAATAATAATAAAATAAATTCGACATCCCCTAGAGAGTGCTACGGGAATGTAGCACCGCTCTATAAATAATTCTCATGTGATTAGTAGCCTATCTATTGGCTCAGCAGAAGTATGCTGTCCGACGTCAAACTCACCCTGTAAAGTATATATCAATCACACCTGTACCTGAGACGTCGTCCATTCTTAATTCTTATCATCTAGCTTAGCCATTACCATAATATATATATATATATATATATATATATCAATTCCTTGAAAGACGTCCACATCTTTTGGCGCTAATAATTTTATCTACTAATTTATTTACTTTTGAGAGTATCATTTCATAATAGTCTCAAGAATGTTGAAATAAATTAATATGATCACTACGTGCTTTGCCACATCAGCAAAAATAATTCCAACGAAAAAGTAACTAATTGAGTGACATTTTATGAATCCCATTCATGTACTGAATTTCTATAAGAAATATTATATAAAATTTGAGTATTTATAATAAATTATTTATGATAATAATAATCATTTGTAATAAAAATAAACTCATTTTAATAAAAAATAATCAATTTAACAAAAATAACTGATAAAAAATAAATAATTTTGTTATAATGAAACAATGAAACAGAAAAGTGAGTTAAAAATGAAAGTTTTGACAAAAAGCCTTAAAAAAAAAAGGAACGAATTGGCTTTTACAGGCATGCATTATAGGCCAATTCCAATCTTAAAAAAAAAAAAAAAATATGTTCTAGAACTTGTACCTTTTTGCAATAAATAATGTTAGATATAACATTCGGGTGTGTAAATCCTGCATGCTTCATATGGAACTCAACTATAAAAAGTAAATATTTTTATGTAAATATTAATTTTATTCACATTTAAAAAAAAAAATTATGTACAATTGTTTTTATGTATTTTTTTGTGTAATTCACTTATATGATGGATTTCGTCACTTTTTTTAATATAAAATAACTGTTTTGACCATTAATATTTGTGAACTTCGTAAAGAATATATAAAAATAACTATATATAATATAACTCAAAATAAAATACACTAGACTTGTATATCTTAAAATTAAGACTATAAAAATAATTTCTCTATCTTTGCATGAATATGCAAATTAGTTTGCCAAAGAGAGAGCATATGCATTAAAATATTAGTAGCTACTGGATTAACAGTTCGATATTAATGATCAATTCAAAAGGGACCATTAACAGTAGCAACTAGCAAGACTTTTGTTTTTGGGTGTGTGAATTCAGAGGAATGTGGGCCAGTAAACAAGCATGGAAAGCCTCTAGAACGTCCCTGTCCACAAAAAGACATTAATTAGGGTTTGGCATGCATTACTTTTTGTTCTGAAACTTTAAAATGATTAACCGAAATATTGTCTAAGTGAATCGAACATTTACAAATTTTTCGGCTGTCGACATTAATTGTTGACTGTGATCTTCAGGGCATATATGCAGCACTACTGAGGTCTTTATTAGCCGCCAATTTATCTCAAACATCTGTCCAAATTCTCTTTCTTAAAATTGTATTAAATTTTTATATTAAAATAATAAATAATTTAATTTTTTTAAATTCTAATTTAACTTTTTTTAAGTTTTTAAATATTAATAATATTATTTTTATGGCGCCATTGTGATACTGTAGCATTACCCATTTATCAACTATTATAATATCGGTTCTTATTACTTTAATTAAGTAACAAATTCAATGCTAGCTAGACAATATTCAGTTTTACATCATAATAATGAAATATTTTTATGAGTCGTGAAATTTTATATATAGAGGTGGGTAAAATTAATATGATCGTCAGCTGTGATTAGCGCCCATGATTCAATCATTCTCAATTGTTCTTTCTAAATACAGAATCACAGATATAAAATTATAACTGAGGTTGGCATACTGATAGAATTAAATATGATAGAATTCATCTCATGTGTGATCCATTTATCTTCGAATAATGAATATATTCGAGATAAAATATAATTATAGAGAACTTTGATTCTCAACCATGAGAATTGTTGAGAAAGACCATAATCAAAATGTGATGCATTGGATGGGTCCTTAAGGTTACCAATTCATGATACAATGCCACCAAGGTGTTTGTTCATTTGTTCATGTCTTTCTTCCCCTCCCCCCTACCTCCCTTATTTTCATTCATTTTCTTTTGTTCAATAGATAAGTTGAAAATTACTTTGACAAAATCACGAGTCATTTGATTTCTATGCCAATATCTTATCATTTTTCAATCAAATTTGACAATATTAGGACTGATATCCACCCTTAATGAACAAATAGTGCCCTCGCCCATCCCTAGACCCCGCCTAGGGCTGGGGTGGTAGTTTCTGGCCCCACCCCCATCCCCCGCCTTTTCTGCCTTTTCCTCCTTCAAGACCCATTCGCCTAACTATTTGTAACACATCCATATCCTCGATCTACAGATCATAGGCAACTAGAGGAGGAGGAGGATAGCATCTAGGACTTGAGTAGGAGGAGAAAGTGAGTTCCAATTTTTAAGCTTTTTTAATATATATACATATATATATGTATGTATATATATGTGTATGTAATCAAGCAGATAATGTACAGGCAGGTTAATATCTTGACTTGCCCTACCCATTTGTATTTACTTTTTGAAAAAATCCATCATCTCGCCTAGAATAATGGATGATTTTTTTCCCATTACCCCTACAAAGCTAGGTAGATTGGTTAGGTAAGTCAGATTCCACATGCTCGCCTTCCAACGTCCCTAATTAATAAGGTGGTTTTTATATACAAATTGCTTGCGATATCCCATATGAAAAGAAATAGTAGGTGGTGTATGAGATCTCACATTGTTTGAGAAGGAGAAGTTTTTGTTCTTTATAATGTTTCAATGAGATTCCAATTGTATCATTAACTAGTCCTTTTAGAGTATAGACCATGTGGTTTGAGCTTGCCATTGAAGCGTTACAAATGGTATCAGAGTCTATCCCAACCAGAAATGTGGGATTTGAGCCGTACCACCTACGAGAAACAGACCCGACGAGAATGTCGGACATTTAAATGTGGTAGATTGTGATACCTCATATGAAAATGAATAGTATGTGGTGTATGAGATCCCACATTATTTAGGAAGAAGAAGTTTTTGTTCTTTATAAGGTTCTAATGGAGTTCCAATTGTATCATTGATTAATTTTTTTAAAGTATAAGTCATGTGATTTGAACCTGTCATTGAGACGTTACAAATTGCTTAAATCGTCATAATTAAAAATATACTACATAACAAAGAGCGACTCATGAAATTATAAATTTTGAAACCCACGATTTAATTTCTCATTCATAATTAATAAAAGTGCAATATATATGAACTAGTGGTGGCTAATTAATAAGGGTCTGTTTGAACATGCGCATGAAATGCATATGAATTGTCATCATATATAAATAATTCCCATGTGATCAGTTGCCTATCTATTGGCTCAGCAGAAGTATGCTGTCCGACGTCAAACTAACCTTTGTGAAGTATATATCAATCACACTTGTACTTGAGACGTCGTCCATTCTTATCATCTAGCTTAGCCATTACCATAATATATATATGAAAAAATATTTGCTGCAGCCGGGCTTTAGCTGCAGCCCCTCACATAAACAGTGAAAACACTGTTACTTAAAAGACGTCCACATCTTTTGGCACTAATAATTTTATCTACTAATTTATTTAGTATTTTTGAGAGGATCATTTCATCATAATGGTCTCAGAATGTTGAAATAAATTAATATGATCACTACGTGCTTTTGCCACATCAGCAAAAATAATTCCAACCAAAATGTAACTAATTGGGTGACATTTTATAAATCCCATTCATGTACTGAATTTATATAAGAAAGATTATAGAAAAATCGAGTATTTATAACTAATTATTTATAATAACAATAATTATTCCCAATAAAAGTAAATTCATTTTAATAAAAAATAATTAATTTGATGAGAAATAACTGATAAAAAATAAATAATTTTCCTTTCAATAAAAAAAAACAATTTTATTATAGTAAAACAATGAAACTTTAAATTGTCAGAAAAGTGAGTTTTTTTTTTTCTTTTTTGATAATCAGGAAAGTGAGTTAAAAATAAATTGGTTACAATATGCATGCATGATACCCAACTCCAAATTTTTAAAAAATAAATTATGTTCTAGAACTCGTACCTTTTTGCAATAAATAATGTTAGATATAACATTCTGGTGTGTAAATCCTGCATGCTTCATATGGAACTTACCTATAAAAAGTAATTTTTTTTTTAATGTAAATATCAATTTTATCCACATCTTAAAAAAAAATATTATTACAAAAAAAAAACGAGTATTTATGATTGATTATCTATGACTAAAATAATTATTTGTGATGAAAATAGACTCAGCTTGATAAAAAATAATTATTTTGACAAGAAATAACTGATTACAAATAAACAATTTTCTTATAGTATTTTATATGTAGTTATTTTTATATATTCTTTGTGTAATCTACTTATATGATGGGTTACATCACTTTTTTTTAATATAAAACAATTGTTTTAGCCAATATCATTAGTGAAATTCGGAAGAAATATATAAAAATAATTATATATAACAGAATTCTAAATAAAATATGCGAGACTTTTATATCTTAAAATTAAGACCATAAAAATAATCTCTCTTTGCAGTATGCAAAGTTTGCCGCAGAGAGAGCATCTGCATTACAATATTAGCAGCCACTGGATTAACAGTTTGATATTAATCAATTCAAAAGGGACCATCAACAGTAGCAAGTAAACATAGAAATCCTCTAGACCGTCCCTGTCCAGAAAAAGACATTAATTAGGGTGTGGCATGCATAACTTTTTGTTTAGAAACTTTGAAATGATTAACCGAAATCTGTCTAAGTGAATCCAATATTTGTAAATGTTGTCTGTTGCCCGCATTAAAGATAGGTTTGGATGTTGAAAAGTATTAATTATGAATAATAATAAAAATTAATAATAAAATATTAAATATTAGTAAAAAAGTAATGAATAGTCATAAAAATAAGTAAAAAATAAGTAAAAAATAATAAATAATTATAAAATATTTTAAAAATACTTAAAATATTTTTAGTTCTCAAACGCAACCTAATTGTTGACTATAATCTTCGGGGCATATATGCAGCACTACCGAGGTTCTTAATTAGCCACCAATTTGTTATCATAAACGAATTGGTTATTATATGCATGCAAGATACCCAACTCCAAACTTTTAAAAAAAAATTATGTTCTAGAACTTGTACCTTTTGCAATAAATAATGTTAGATATAACATTCTGCTGGGTAAATCCTGCATGCTTTACATGGAACTTACCTATAAAAAGGAAATTTTTTTTATGTAAATATCAATTTTATCCCCATCTTGTATAAGAAAATATTATTACAAGAAAAACAAATATTTATAATCGATTACTTATGATCAAGATGATTATTTACGATAAAAATAGACTCAATTTTGATAAGGAATAATTATTTTGATAAAAAATAGTTTATCACAAATAAATAATTTTTTTATAATATTTTATGTGTAGTTATTTTTATATATTTTTTGTGTAATCCACTTATATGATGGGTTACGTCACTTTTTTTTTTAATATAAAATAACTACTTTAGCCAAAAACATTAGTAAATTTCGAAAGAAATATGCAAAAATAATTATATATAACAGAACTCAAAAATGAGACTTGTATATCTTAAAATTAAGACTACCAAAATAATTTCTCTTTGCAATATGCAAAGTTTGCCGCAGAGAGAGCATCTGCATTAAAATATTAGTAGCCACTGGATTAACAGTTTGATATTAATCAATTCAAAAGGGACCATTAACAGTAGCAAGTAAACTTAGAAATCCTCTAGGCCGTCCCTGTCCAGAAAAGGACATTAATTAGGGTTTGGCATGCATAACTTTTTGTTTAGAAACTTTGAAATGATTAGCCGAAATCTGTCTAAGTGAATCCAATATTTGCAAATTTTTTCTGCTGTCCACATTAAGGATAGATTTGAATGTTGAGATAGATTTGAATGTTGAGAAGTGTTGAATAAAATTATAAATAATAATAAAAAAATAGATGAAAAATAATAATAAAATATTGAATATTAATAAAAAAAAATGAATAGTCATTAAAAATAGATAAAAAAATAATAAAAAAATAATAAAAAATTATAAAATATTTTAAAAATATTTGAAATATTCTTAGTTATCAATCGCAACCTAATTGTTGACTATAATCTTCAGGGCATATATGCAGCACTACTGAGGTTCTTAATTAGCCGCCAATTTGTCTCAATACATCCGTCCAAAGTCTCTTAATCATGTTGATATTGGTGGGACCAACTAGTTAATTGGTTTTCTCCAGTGAGATGGATTTTTCCAATGCTATTCATCAATCTATTAATTTTAGCCATTCAATTTTTTATGGCATTGTGACAATGTAGCAAATATTACCTATATATCAACTTATTTTATATCGGTTTTTATTTCTTTAATTAAGACTTAGCAAATTCAATACTAGATAATATTCAGTTTTTCATTATCATAATGAAATTTTTATAAGTCGTGAAGGTTTATAGAGGTGGGTAAAACTCTTTTTGAGTGGTGAAAATTAATACTTAAGTTTTAATTTGGAGATCAGATATTTGATGAGAATTCTTGGATCTATATGCTTTTTAATGTGTTGTTTTGATGAGGCTAGTGTATAGGGTTTAATATTATTGAGGTTCCATTATTGTCGCTACTTCAAAGAAAAGAAAAGCTAGCCACCAGTTATCCGATCGAGTAGTTCTTTAGAGCGCCTGTTAAGAATTGTGGTGAGAAGTCTTGTAACTTTAGAGTTTATAGTTTATGATTTAAATAATAAATTTTATATTTTAAAAGTTATTTATTATTTGATAAACATATATTTAAAATATTTTTTAAATTAGTTATAATAATTTTTTTTAAATATACAATCATCCACAATTTTTTTTTTTTATAAAAGTTTCAATTTGATACTTTTTTAAATTTTTTTTGAAAACTGTGACTTTCAATATTTTTAATTGATTAAAGTATTTTTTATAAAGTTATCAAACATGTCATTTTTTTAAAAAAAATATTTTTAACTACTTAAAAACACTTTTTTAAGATTCCAAATAGACTCTTACTCTTTAGCCTAAGAGCATTCGTCCAATCTCCGACGTGTGAGTAACTAAAAGCATTCTAGGTGGTCGAGGCCCCTTCCTACATTTCTATTGCTTGTCTCGATTCTTCTTTAGATAAATACTTTAATCATAAGAAAATTTTATAAAAATAAATTTACAAACTGACGTGAGTTAATATGATATATATGTTAAATTATAAAACTAATATTATTATAAAATTTTCTTATGAGTAGAGTAATTCTACTCATAAGCAGTGGCGAAGCCACGTTGGAGCAGGGACTCACTGTTATTCTAAAAAAAATTGAAAAAAAAATATAATATATGTTTTTTTTTTAAAAAAATTGAAAAAAAATGTTTATTTTTTATGACTTTGTTGAATAATATTAATTTTATTTTGTGTTAGCCTCCTCTCTAAAAATTATTTTGGTTTCCCTCTACAAAATTAATCTAATTTAAAAATAAAATACATCTCATATAAAATAAAATGATATCATAACATGATAACATGTTTTTAATATAGATAAAAATAAAAATAAAAAAAGAAGTTAGATGATTTCTAATGTATTTTTAATATATTTTTATTATGATAATATTTTCTTATCATATTATATACTTTTTTAATACATAAATTGTATTAAACGTATTTTATTTTTATGATAAATATTACTATTAAATTACTTTATATCGCATAAAAAATTATATACAAATAAAATAAAAAAATATTTTATATATTTTATTTTAACTTTACCCGACTCCCCTAACGCAAATTTCTAACTCTGCTATTGCCCATAAGCTGTCTTTTCTCCTACTCCACACATTGCGGATGATGTGGCAATTTTTTTTCCTGCAAAGTGAAACACCCGTTTTATCCATTCCAAACCCAGATCTCATCGTGCGTTTCAAATTTCAAATGCCAAAAAACTCAATTTCGAAAATCAAAGTTAAAGAAGAAATAGAGATAAACCATAATCAAATATGATTGGTTTGTCTTTCAAAGATACAGCTGGAGAACAGAACGTGATGGAATCGAAAAATGGATTAGGGGTTGAGAAAGACGAAGGAGAAATTGGGGAAGAGCCAGATGAAGGAAACTCGAAATAAAAAATGGTGGACTCCTGGACTCACTCTCTCTCACCTACTACCAATCAGAAACATCAAGATACCATCGATCTCCAAAGAAAATGACAATTATTAGTTTCCATTAAACAATTTTTAAGATTTTTTTTTTTTATTTCCAGAAAATCTCATTGCGATGACCACATTCTTGTAACGTGTGCCAACGCCCGGCCGATTTGTAGGCTACCAGAGAAAGTGCTTTGTGAGAGCTTGTGCATAGAAGCTGCTGAAGCAACCGATAGAGAGGGAGAGATTGAAGGTGAGCCAAGGAATAACACAGGATAGGAGAAAACGTACTATTTACTACTTTATTTTACAAGTAAAAAAATGAAAAAAGAAAAATCACCTCATTTATAATATATGGAGTGGGAGAAATGACAGTTTATGAGAAGAATTATTCAAATAAGTATAATGTATTATACCAAGACATGTTATTTTATAAACTTAATATAATAAAAATTTTACACTCTCTTTTTCTTAAGTTCCCATTAGTGAACAAGAGTGTCTCGTAATTAAGGAATCATGTCGACATGTAGTCCGATGTAATCTCAGCCAGTTTATAGGTCAACTCCTACTACCCACTCTATAGGACACAAACCCATCTACCTAAACCGCTATAAAGACCCTTTGCTTCAGTGTTCGCCGGACTTTTGTCTATATGCCTACCCGTCATCCATGACGGGCCGAGGATTTCGCATCTTCCTCTGACCTGAATCGAGAACCACAATGGTACCACTTCTAGCAATCAACTCCTCGAGATTTTCAAAAGACCTTTCATGACCTTTGGTCTCGTCAACGTAATCGGGCCTTGCTCCCCTTTTACAAAAATTGTATTGGGCTGTATGCTCGCCCCAAACGAGTAAGGATGGTTTTTTTTTTGGGCTTGGAATCTATCATAAGTTCATATATATATATATATATTATATTTTAATATAAATAATAGTTACAGTTGTAAATGTGTAAGTATTGTACAATATTTACTTTAAAAAATGAATAAAAAATAAATAAATATGAAATCCACATAAAAAAAATTATTTTTTTAATAATTGACATAGTTCTTTTTCAAACCGACTAGTACATGATTTTTACACATTTTACGATTGTACATAACATTATTTTGAAATAAAACTAAGACATAAAAACATCATGCCAAGCCAAAGCTATGAGATCAGCTATCCCGTTTGAAGACTTCGAACTTCAATCTTTGAGCGAGATGGACACGGTAGCAAGTCATTCAATGCAAAGAACTAAAACTCGACATTCTTTTTTTTTTTTTAATCATATCTAGTTTGGATTGGCTTCATCCTACATACTGTTCTACAATTCCAAATGAAGTGTCCAATGCCATGAATATATAAAGCATTCAGAAGAAAAATGTTAGATATTATACTTTCCTATCACCTTATGATACAGATATCTCTTATATTGATTTGAACTTCCAAATGTTCTCCATCCTTAATTTTCACAAACTACTCCTATGATAAGCCCCTCACCTATATTTTCTCCCCTTGTGTGCAAACTTTGATGTCTTGGTCACCCTAATGTCATGGATGGCACTACCATGTTTCCATTGCTTGATAGCATTTCTTCTACCACCATGAATTGAATCCCCAATAGCTACTTGTATACGATGACTCCTTGGCCGCAAAGATTTCCTCAGATAAGCACCTTTGTAACTCCTCCATCGGCGAGATGGTGACAGCTTATTCACATCCATGGCTCTAGAATTATGATAAGAAAAACTTTCATCATCATATTCTTCTTCTCTTGTATTGAATTCTTCTTCGAGGTGTGTTCTGTTGACCCTTTTTTGCCTATGAAGCTTTACACACAAGAAAATGCAACAGTACTCCCAAGCATGAAAACAGGAAGAAAGGCATGCGCATACTATCTTGCAAAGGCTGTGAATGATACATTGGCAAAGGCCTACTTTCTCTGACAGATACAAGAATAAGAGAACTGCAAACACCAAATAAAAAGAAAAAAACATCCAATTTCAGATATGGCTCTCCAATTTTGTGAATTGATCCTAGACTTAAGGTCTCATTTGTTTTCATAACCCGTTTCAACTAATCTAAACTAATTATTACAATTTTTTTAATCTCATACAAAATAAAATAAATAATTCAACATTTTCCAATCCTAAAACAAAAATATTATTAAAAAAATATATTCTAATAATATTTTTTTCAAATTTTATTTTAATATCAATTTATCTCATCTGCGAAAACAAGCAGTAAAATCTTTAGCAGACAAACTCACCTATGTAAACCAGAACCAGTACCATGGCCATCTTTAGCAGATTGGCAATACAAAAGTTTTCGATGTAACATATGAAATCCCATGATGATACGCACTCTGAACTGTAAAACAATACAGATGCCATGACGATTATTCAGCCAAAAAACCAGAAAGAGATCAAAAAAATGATAATAGAATACATTGTTTCCCAAACTGTTAGCAGTATATGTCATAATCAAGATCAAGAAATGAAAATGTCAGAAAACGATTGCTTTCAAATTACAGTGGTTTAAAGCGTATGAGAAGATTTAACCAAGAGCTATAGATTAAGGATCTTGTACTAAGCATCTAATGAGTCATCGCGGTATAAAATGAAAGTGAAAACTGTGTTTACCTGCATGATTTTCCAGCAAGGAAATCAAGGGGAGAGTTGAAAAGGTCGCCAAAGACTTTACCAAACCCCGAAAAGAATGAACTAATTATGTTACCCATCAAGTTAAGTGACAGATTTGAGCAGAGATATTCAGAGAAAGTCAGGGCCTTGTATTTCACTCCTGTAAGAGTAAAAGAAGACTGGTTAGTGTCCCTTGCCAAACTTACCTTGATTTGCAAGAGAAATTAGTATGTATTTTTAGTTCTTGGATATTATGAGATCATAATTAACTTCCGAGTAAAATGCAGATTTCAAATTCATGGGAAAAATAATATAAGACCCACAACTTGAAAAAACGAAAAAACAACAGTATTCAGATTATCAGAGAATGAGGAGACAGACATGGCCAAAACAGAAGATGTTACTATAATCAATAATGATTGTGCACTCACAGGTGTTAGTGTCGACTGTCGAGTAGAGAGAGAGAGAGAGAGAGAGAGAAGAGAGTTACAATCTCATCATTTCAATTCATGCGTAGAGCGTTGATTTGTAGTAAGAAACATCTACGGCATTGTTCGCTGCCAATAAATGGAAGGAGTGCGGAGAGAAACGGAGATGAGGGAGTGAAGAGAGACAAAATGAGAAAACAAGAGTTGGAATGCGAGCGAGGTTAGACGTCCACAACATATTCATAACCGCCGTTCTATATCCCACTCCGTCCATGTTTGCGGGCTGCGTCACCGCAACGCGTCGTTTTCAAATAGAGGGATGCTAGAGATAAACCACACTCAGAGCATCCTATTTCACGTGTTACTGTTCATATGAACAGTAACACGTGAAATAGGATGCTCTGAGTGTGGTTTATCCCAAACATTTTTCTTTCAAATATTTAAACTTCAGTGCTAAAAAAGGCTAAATTTTGGTTGAAAAAAAGGGGGAAATATTTCTTTATCGAGAATATTTTGTCTATAAAAATATGTATAAATAATTATTTTATGGATTGTACACCGTTAGTTTATTATTATTTTACATCATTTTTTTCAACATTCTTAAACATTTTTTAAAAAAGAACAAAAAAATTATAATATTATTAAATAATATTTTCTTAATCATTAGGTTTTAAACAAAAAAAAAGGGGGAGGAAACGGGTGTGCACCAACGGGGCATATAGTATTATCCTTATTCTATAAGTTGTAGTGATTTAAAATGATTAATTAAAATAATTTTGTTTATTATAATTAAATATAATTTAAGAAAGATACGAATAGATAATAATTAGAATTTTCTAAGTAAAAGTGCCTAACATGTTTATGTTTGCGGCCTAACGGATTCGGGCAATCCCCCTACTTTTATTTGTTATTTCCTTTTTCCTGTTTGGCAGGAAAATGACCAACTTTCAAAACCTGACAACCAAACCAAACGATGAATGGTAAGATAAGCGTAGGGAAGTGCAACTATATAGAGAGTTTATAAAAATAAATTCACAAACTTATATAATCTCTTATAATTCGTTAGATATAATTTAAAAAAACATTGACTTATCACTAATTTATGAATTTACTTTTGTAAAATTCTGTTGAATCAGAAATGAAATGAGCTGCATGGTTAACACTACTGTTGGTAGCAATATATGATACTACTAAACTTAGCAGCAGATAGATATCAGATACTGAAAACATTAGAGATTCCATCGAAAAAAGGAATGTGCTTCCCCTAAAACATTCAGAAAAAATGTAACCTAGTTTTGTAAATCAGAACACTTTTGAATTCCCGAAAACATTTAATCAATTACAAGTACCATGGAGAGGAGAGGAGAGGAGAGTACATCCAATTTTGAGCACCCCATAACAAGGGCAATCAACTGCAAGCTACATAAAATATGAAACAAAGTAAAGAAAAGGTGGAAATGGCAATTTGGACTTGTTTTCGGACGTGCAACAGTGGGTCAATCCATCCTTCCCTTCAAGATCCTCTCCTTTACTTCAGTCGGTGTTCTGTTACAGAGTGAAAATACACATCAAATTAAAATTTTCATATATATATATATATATATTATTAATCTGAATATTTTGTAATGTTCATCGGATTCTAGAAGAATAGAATCAACAAGAAGAGACTGTAACAGCACTTAGATGAACAGATAAGCTAGCCAAAGAAAAAACAAAGAAAGGTCCAAGATGGCAAAACTCTAACCAAGGGAAAAAATTATTAGCGCTAGTTTTTGTTATTGAAAAATAATAGTAGAAATGTTACTTAAAAACTCTAACACCACAATTTTTAGGAGTTGGATTGCTGTAGTAAAATAATTTATTTCCCCTTTCATGCAGCTTATCAGGGTTTAGCTAAAGCGCAAGCAAATAGCAAACACCTCTTTGTTTCTCGTTTTCACATGATCGCAATATATGCTGGGCATTCCAGCTTCATTTACAGCATTAATCTACTACTTCAATGGAAAGCTTCTCACTTTGATAGACGTCATAAGCATTCTCATTCATTTCATGAACATATTTGTTTTTCTAGCTTCATATTCCATTGAAACGGGAAAATTTATGCCAAGTTCGTTGAAAGAAAAGAATTAAGAAAAAAAAAATCTTTTGAAATGCTGAGGGAGATAATTTTCTCCTCATTTCTCTAGATCAATAAAAAAACAAACAATACTTGCATACCAAGAATATTCTACTGTGATCAACAGGCTAAAGGACAGTATTATATGCAATATCAGAACCTGACATAGTCCTCATTATGGTTTCATTTGATTGTTGGCAGCATCACAATTAAAAAGGAAAGCATTTCCAGGAAGCCAGAGTTAATAAGGAAAGGCATGAAGGGCTTACATGACATAAACATGTCCTCCCCATCCACTCAAACAGTCTCGATCAACTGATGATAGCAGGGCTTGAGAAATGGTTTCAAACAACTCCTCTGCTTCCTGAGGAGATACAGCAAAGATTGGTTGCTCAAATTAGTATGACAAACAAGAAAATAGAAGATTATAATATCCAGCAATTAGAGCAGCAAGTTCTAGACTAATAAATTCTAGCTGAGAAGCAATTAGTTATTCTGACCGTGAAGTCAGGCCAACAATCACATCTGTGCTTCCTACTGATTCATATATCTATGATATAATGCATCATGCTCATACAGGCAGTTCTCAACATGGCAGAAGAGTATTGCATATTTCATTCTTTTTTATAACTAACAAAAGTTCCTTCAAACTTGCAAAAGGCAGAAGAGTAGTATTTGTATGTTCAAAATTCCATAATCATAACAAGTGGAGTAGGCTTTATCTCTCTCTTGTATATATCCTTTAAATAGTCTCCCTAGGTGGTAGCACATATTACGTCCATAGCATGTATAAGACCTCTAGGAAGTAGCAACTCATACACTATACATCTGAGGGTTATCTATTGCTCAGACAATGTCGACTGACATGGTAGTAGCTTCCGGGGGTCTTGTGGGAAGGGGGTTCTGGCCTGCTGCAACAGCTTTTGAATTCAGAGGGGAGTAGACGGTGGGAGTTGGAAGCCGATATTCTTGTTGATTCTTGTGATGAGTTGTCTGTTTTGGAAGAGCAGGGGAGATTAGTTGCCGTAGATTCTGAGGATGAGTAGTCCATCACCATTACAGGTGATTCCCCCACAAATCGAGCCTAGAGATTGTCCAAATTGGGTCTTTAAAAAAGTGGAGGAGGTTCTAGGGTGTGTGGGCTTATCATGTGTCAGGCATGAGGAGGCTCTCCTTGTAGCCTTGGAAGCTGGTCATTCTACAGCCATGAAGTCAGCAGCCAGAAAGAAGCGTGAATTGAAAGGATTACAGTGCTCTATCAACTATGACCACGAGGGTACTTCAGAGAAGGGCAGAATTAAGGGGAGGGATGTAATTGTTGTTAATGAAGCCTAAAATCCTATCGTGGAACGTAAGGGGGATCAATAATGTTAACAAACGGCTTTGTATTAGATCTCTCATCCGTAGTTGGAAGGTCGACGTAGTTTGTTTACAAGAAACTAAACTGGAAATAATTGACAGAAGTGTTATCCACAGCTTGTGGAGAGGAGCCTTCGTAGGTTGGACTTACTTAGCCTCTCGGGTGCCTCGGGTGGAGTGTTGGTAATGTGGGATAGTAGAGTTTATGAGCTGAAACAAGACCGTATTGGTTATTTCTCAGTGGCATGTATTTTAAGAAACTTGGAAGATGAGTGGACGTGGGCATTAGCAAGTGTTTATGGACCCATTAGGGAGAGAGGAGTTTGTTATGGGATGAAGTGGCTGGTATTTATTCCTTGTGGGATATGCCTTGGTGCATTTGCGAGGATTTCCATGGTAATCCATTTTCCTAGAGAGAGGGAGGGCTTCTCAGCTTTGGAGGACTTTTCTCAATTGGTTTTTGACTTAGAATTGCGAGACTTGCCGCTGGTTTTTTGGGTTTTTGTGGGGTGGGGGGATCCTAGAGGCGGGTCAAGATTGGACAGATTCTTAGTTTCTACAACATGGGAGGCTCACTTCCCAAATCTATGCCAAAAAAGACTACCAAGGGTATGTTCAGACCACTTTCCTATCCTCCTCAATTGTGGGGGCATTCATGAGGGTAAACAGTACTTTAAACTTGAGAATATGTGGCTAGAAGCGGAGGGATTCATTGACGAAGTAAGAAGCTGGTGGCTTTCGTATTAGTTTGAGGGGACTCCTAGTTTTGTTTTGGCAAGCAAACTCAAAGCTTTGAAAGCGGATTTGAAGTTATGGAATAAGGTCTTTGGGAATGTAGTGCAGCAGAATAAAGCACTTTGGGATGAGCTTCAAACCTTGGAGGCTGAAGGGGACAGCAAGGCCACTTTGTCAAGGAAGAAAAAAGTGATAAATGAAATTGCGAGGGTTCTTTTGAGGGAAGAAATTTCTTGGAGGCAGAAGTCGAGGGTATTATGGCTTAAAGAGGGGGGCAAGTGTACTAGTTTCTTCCACAAAATGGTAGAATCTCATAGACACAATAATGCCATTGAAATGTTGAAATCTGGTAATGACATACTCTCTACACCCACTGAGATTCAAGAGCATGCGGTGCAATTCTTTAGCTCCCTCCTTAGCGAGACAGGAGTTTGAAGACCCAAACTTGATGGTTTAGATTTCGCAGCTATAGATGACTGTTCAAAAAGCTGGTTAGAGAGGCCGTTTTAGGAGAATGAGGTGCATCGGGTGGTTTGTGGGATGAGAAGAGATAAAGCTCCGGGACCGGATGGGTTTACTATGGTTTTTTTCCAAGATTATTGGGAGATTGTGAGGGAGGAGTGAAGGTTTTCCAAGAACTTTATGAGCACCAAAAGTTTGAGAAGTCATTGAATGCTACTTTTCTTGCCTTGATACCTAAGAGGGTGGGTGCTTCTGAGTTGAGGGATTTCTGGCCTATAAGTTTGGGTAGGAAGCATCTATAAGATCATTTCAAAAGTCTTAGCCAACCGGATGTGCAAAGTGATGGAGGATCATATCTAGACCTCAAAATGCTTTCGTTAGAGGCCGTCAAATAATTGGTTCTGTGCTGATTGCCAATGAGGTTTTAGACAGTTGCTTGTGGGAAGGGATCCCGGGGGTCCTTTGCAAATTGGATATAGAAAAAGCGTACGACCATGTTAATTGGAATTTTCTCCTATACATGCTTAGTAGATGTGGTTTTGGTGACAAATGGTGTGGCTGGATCAGATATTATATTTCTTTCTCCCAGGTTTTCTGTTTTAGTAAATGGGCAGCCTTGTGGGTACTTTCAGAGTTCAAGAGGCTTGCAGCAAGGGGGCCATTTATCTCCCCTTTTTTTTGTTCTTGTTATGGAGGCTTTGAGTCATATGTTGGAGGCTGTTGTGGGAGGAGGTTTTATCTCAGGTTTCTTGGTGGGTTCTAATTCTAATGGCTTCACTTCAATTTCACACTTTCTTTTTGCCGACGACACCCTTATTTTCTGTGATGCTGTTGGGGAACAAATCCAAACTTTGAGGGCTGTCCTGCTTTGTTTTGAAGCCATTTCCGGATTGAAAGTAAACTTGGGAAAATCGAAGATGGTCCCGATGGGAAATGTTCACAATATCCATCATTTGGCAGATTTTTTTGGGTGTCAAGTTGCCAATCTACCTTTGAAATACTTGGGACTTCCATTAGGGGCATCTTTCAAGGCTAAGCACATTTGAGATGGGGTGGTTGAGAAGATTTAAAAGAAATTGGCGGCAAGGAAAAGAGTTTATTTATCTAAAGGGGGTAGAATTACATTTATAAAGAGCACGCTCTCTAATATTCCAACTTATTTCCCGTCTTTATTCTCTCTACCTTCTAGTGTGGCTAATCGTATCGAAAAGTTGTATATAGACTTTTTGTGGGGTGGCTTGGGAGAGGAGTCAAAGACCCCTTTAGTGAGCTGGAAAAATGTGTGCTGCCTAGTTGTCGATGGAGAACTGGGTGTTCATAGCCTAAGCAATTTTAACAAGGCTATGTTGGGGAAGTGGCTTTGGAGATTCCATGGGGAAGAGGATGCATTGTGGAGGGGGGTGATTGTTCAAAAGTGTGGAAGTGTTTGGGGAGGTCGGTGCTCCAAGGAATGCCGGGGTTCATATGGGGTGAGTTTATAGAAGTATATTAAGAAGGGTTGGGGTTGTTTATTGAAACATGTCAACTTCAAGGTTGGTGATGGGGCCAAGATCAGATTCTGATCTGATGTTTGGTGTAGAGATATTGCTCTGTCTCAAGCATACCCGGGTGTT
Organism: Platycarya longipes; assembly: GCA_036559045.1. Lineage (NCBI taxonomy): Eukaryota > Viridiplantae > Streptophyta > Magnoliopsida > Fagales > Juglandaceae > Platycarya > Platycarya longipes. The sequence continues at coordinate 34,310,125 of CM071802.1, forward strand.
TTCAGATTGGCCATCAATCAACAAGGTTCAGTTTCAGAATTTATGGGCAATTCTAATGGAATGGTGCAGTGGGACGTGAGCTTTTCCAGATCTGTCCAAGACTGGGAAGTAGAGGAGGTGACTGCTTTTTTCAGATCCCTGTTCTCAGTGGGGACTAGACGCCAGAGCAGGGATCAACTATGTTGGAGTCCTACTGCTTCTAAAAAGTTTACCGTTCGATCCTATTACAAGGTGTGTTTTAACCAGTACCATATTTGATTCCCTTGGAAGCAGATATGGAAGGCTCGGGTTCCGTCTAAGGTGGCATTCTTTGCATGGACAGCAGCATTAGGGAATATTCAAACCGTAGATAATTTGAGAAAGCATGGAATGATCATCATGGACTGGTGTTTTATGTGTAGGAAAGAAGCAGAATCCGTGAATCATCTTCTCCTACATTGTGAGGCGGCAAAAGGACTGGAATGGAGTGTTTGGTCGTGTTGATCTGAGTTGGGTCATGCCAAAAGAAGTGATTGATTTATTAGCAAACTGGCCCAACCTTTCTAGTTGTCCCCAAGTGGCTGCTGCATGGAAGATGATTCCATTTGGTATTTTGTGGTGTATTTGGTTGGAAAGAAATGAGAGATGTTTTAATGATAGGGAATGTAATGTAGATGAAATCTGGAAGTATTTTACCAGTACTTTGCTTAGCTGGTTTGCTGCTATTGTGCTTAATGGTGGGGCAGTCAATGAATTCTTGCCTTCATTTTCTTAGCTATGGCTTGTAACTAGGTGTTTCTTTTGTATACTCCCTGTGTACATGGGCTATGCCTATTTCTTTATGATGAATAAATTTTAACTTATCAAAAAAAGATCTATTGCTCAACTGAATTTAACTTCCTACCATACTAGTAAGTCAAGAGTTCAATATTGTAACAAACCATGTCAGGCTTGAACATTGCCTCACAAGCACCATAGAGAGACTCTGAGGCAGTGCCAGCAACAACAAAATCTTTTGCTAGCTCCCTGCATATAGGTATCACATGGAAGAAATGCAGTATTATGTTCAAAACCCTCATATCAATCTAAATTAACAAAAACTTAAGAAAAGAAAAGTCATATTACTTGGCTCCAATTGAATCCATAGTGCAAATGAATGGCTTGTCTTCTTCTCCCAATCCTGCAATTACAGGTTGACAGAAGTATGGGCCAAACCTGACAATCAAAAAGAGAGGTCACATCCGAGTTTAGCTCATATGCATTTCATAAGATCATTCAAACAAAAGTAGAAATGATCATAAAAAGGCTAAATTTGATAGCAAATGATCCAAAGAAAATAAACTTTTTTTGTAAGTATTAAAATTGCTTTATTACATAGGGGTAATAAAAAATATATATAAAGATCTAATAACCACCATGTTTGAAATTCATTAGTAAACAATTATATTTGAATGCTATTTTAATAACAAGTTTAATACAAAAGAAAACATAGTAAGGAGCAAAAGGAGTTTATTTATGCACTTGTTATAACAAGATATAATAAAGCCATCACAGGTTGGGTGATGCAACCTACACAAGCACACTTAACACTTGTAAAATTATATTTGACTGCCACAAATGATACAAAATGCAACAAAGACGACTGGAATTCGAAACTGTTGCAACTTTATTCCCTTAATATTTGAGAATTTGAACTGTTAAAAGGGAAAAGGAAGGGGACCAAAAATACAGAAATTGGTATGTTGTACAGTGGCAGATTATAAATACAGGCCCTGCATTGTTATACAAGTATTCATTGAAAGCGTAACCAAAGAATAATCAATAAACTGTCGCCTTTGTAATATTTATGGGATGAACAAGCATAACAGCACATCTAAACTACGGCTATCTTAAGGCTTAAGCACCAAAAGGGTCTGACTTTGTATAGGCACACCAACTACTTTGATTGGGAGTGAACTGGAAAACAAAAAACTTGCTCCGTCCTCCATTCATTTTTATTTAAGGTCTTAGGCACCTTTTGCATGTACAACATGCTTGTTTCATCTATGTACTTGTTCAAAAAGGAGCTACAGAGCACAGTGACTTGTATTTCAGGAGGAGCCAGTCTGCAACACACTAGTTGTGCAGGGACGCTTATTTGACAACAACTGGACTAAACATTACAGCTGTGCTCATATCAAAGTGCTAATAGCTTCTTAATACTCAAATGCATAGCTCTCTACTGACATAATTATCACCACAACATTTCAGCATTGCATAACAGATTGGTGAAGGAAAAGTGGATAGCATACATATATTCTAGCGCACTAGAACTGTTAGTCTTATCATTCACAAGATGTAAGTCATTTTCATAACACTACATCGAGTCATATGTAGTAATTAACAATCCTATAGTAACATAACAAAAACTAATTAACAAATAATTCCAATGGTGACTCCACACACAAACATATTCATATATAAGAGATTAAAAACACTAACTTTACCTTTTCTCATACAGAACAGCAGAGACTAGGCTTGCAAAAGTTTCAGGTTTCATGTCTCTCTCTTCACGAAGCTGATACAGCTTGTGGCGGAACACAAGCCGTTGATACCTATTAATCAAACCCCACTCAAAACGATTATATAATTAAATAAAACTGAAGCGGCGTAGGAAGAGAATCAAAAGGAGACTCCGATGGAATCGTACAGAGTCTGAGCGTCGGTGGCGAGTCCGGAAAGACCAAGGAATAGGCGATCGTGAATCTTATAGATCCTTTGAAAGTCGGTGGCGATGGTTTGGAGCTGAACTCCGAGCCTACGATCACTGGCGATGGCGAAGCAGTTCTTTCCCACCATGGCAACCAGAGCAGATCCATTGTACTCGAAAATCTGAAACACCAAAAGGAATAGAAAGTGAGCCTTAACTGTAATACAAGAATAAAAATACGAAGACATGATTACACCCAATTGCATTTACAAAGTGACTAGGGTTTGAGACGGAATACGAGTCGCAATTAACGAGGATAGAGAGGGACTTACCGACATGATTAAGGTTTTGGAATTGAAAAAAGTGAGAGTGAGTGAGAGAGAGGAAAATGAGCTTTTGGAGCAGACTTGGTGAAGAAGAAGAAGAAGAAGAAGATGAAGAAGAAGAAGACTGGCTTGGGGCTTACTCTAACGATCTCCGAGCTTTTTACTCATCGTTCTTTCATGTCGCCATTTCGGTGGGCCAGAAATGTACGGGCTTAGAACGATCCCTTCTTCGGAATCTAATTTATTTGGGCTTTTTGTACTGGGCCAGAACGAGCTCGATCCAATTTGGAGAGAGGATTTCCACCTAAGATTTTGCACATTTCAATTTTCAACGACTTCGCTTCAACTTTAATTATTTTTTTTGGAAACGGAAAGGCCTCAGGCCATTTCATTGATTACAAAGAATGGCTTTCAGCCAGTACAGTAGGTCCGATAAAACTAGCAACAGGATCAACATCTATGAGTAATTCCTGCAAAAGAGACACAGCTTCCCTTGCCAAAAATGTGGGCTACGTACCCTATTGCAGCGCCTGTACCCACATGCTTTATCTTCCAGGAGTAACTGCCAATTAAGAACATTGTGTATCACATGTTGAAAAAGTCAACACCAATCAAATCAATCAAGATATGTTAGTTGTGTAGGAAGTTAGCAAAAATTGCTGGACTTGAATGCAGAGACCGACGGAAGAATTTGAAAATCTACATACTCCTTTTTATCAAGATTGAAGGTTGTACGTTCTCCTATAAAAGAAGATGAAGTCTTGAGTAAAAGACAGAAAAAAGGGTAGGAGTAGTGAGTGGGTGCAGGAGCTCTAAACGTAAAAAACTGTGAAGGGAAGGAGAGAGTCTGAATGAGCTCTAAGAGAAGAAAGAGTCTGAATGAGCTCTGAAAGAAAAGAGAGTTGAGTTGAATAGAGTATTATCCCCCTCTGTAATATTCTTTGTGTTCTACTATCTAATAGTAAAGTTCTTTCTCTGTGTAAGTGTAGGCAATTTTAGCCGAACCACGTTAAATCCTTATTTTCATTGTGCGTGCGTGTGTTAATTGCTAATTGATCCCAACAAGTGGTATCAGAGCGTTTTGTTGGGAGATTTTTTTTTTTCCTGAAAAAATCAATTCTGGTAAGTTGATTGATTTTGTGATTTGAGCATACCAAAGTGTTCGTCTTAACTACAGAAGACCAACGGTGTAAACCAAAAGCCCAGAAGGCTCCAAACGCGCCTCCACGCGCTGCTTGAATTTCGGAGAGTGAAGCCCACTCTCACCACGCCTCTCCACGCGCTCCAAAGGTTGAAGACGCGTGAAATGCACGTGTCGAGTCGGGTCAACTCAACCGATCCGATTATTGACCCAGGTTTACCAGCAATGGTTCCAGAAGGAATATTCCGAACGAATATTCCGACGACAGCAATGAATATTTCGTTTCTGACTAGGAATATTCTAATTTCGTTTTTGTGTATATTTGATGCAATTTTAATCATTTTGGAATGATACTAGAGACGTTTCCAGAGTTTTCCACCGTTCCAGACGCAATAGTGAGCTCCGTTTGTTGAGATTCAACTCCGAACGTTGAGAAAGATCCATTCAAGGCAGAAGTTAAGGTCGAATCAATGGAAGATTCAGGAACATGTGCAATGATCAAGCTAACAGCTACAAACTATGCACTATGGAGACCTCGGATGGAAGATCTCTTGAATTATAAAGATCTATTCGATCTGATTCAAGAAAAAGGCGTAAAATCAGTCAATGTGGCGGAAAAAGACTGGTAGAAGATGAACAAGAAAACTATTGGTCAAATCCGACAGTGGATTAATCATAGTGTTTTTCATCATGTTACACAGGAAACAGATGGTTACCAACTATGGAAAATGTTGGAAAACATGTATAAGGCAAAAATCGCTCGGAACAAGGCATTGTTGATGAGACGCATTGTCAACCTAAAGCTTAAAAGCGGCATCTCAGTGGCCGAACACACAAACGAGTTCCAGAATCTCGTAAACCAGCTTGCAACTATAGATCTCAAGCTTGGAGATGAAGAACAAGTTTTACCACTTCTCAGTTCTCTGCCAGATAGCTGGGAAATGTTAGTGGTCACACTCAGCAATTTAGCTCCAGATGAAAAATCCACCACATCAATAGTGATAGATGCCTTATTTAATGAAGAAAACAGACAAAAAAAGGCAGGGGGAGACCAGTCAAATGCCTTTGTAACTGAAGGAAGGAAACAAAGACATAATAGGGAAAGAAGCCGATAAAGGAACTAGAGTAAAAGCAGAGGTAGATCTCGAAGTCGCAGTGATCAATGAAAGAAGATGGGAAAGTGCTTTTATTGTAGTATAGAGGGCTACTTCAGAAAAGAATACCGAAAGCTACAACGGGAGCAGAATCAGTCCAGCGGTCAAGCAAAGCAAGAAGAAAGTGAAATCTCAGTGACACTTCCTGAATATTGTGCATTTCTTTCTTCCAATAAAGAATCTTGCTTGCATGTTGCAAGTTAAGAGACAGAGTGGGTAATAGATACAGCAGCTTCTTACTACGCCACTTCTTGTAAAGATTTCTTCACCATTTATAAAGTAGGAGACTTCGGTACAGTCATGATGGAAAATTCAAGTTTTTCAAAGATTATAGGTATAAGAGATGTTAGAATAAAGACTGACGTTGGTTGTACCTTGATGTTAAAGGACGTCTGACACGTATTAGATCTCCGGCTCAACCTGATATCCGGGAGAGCCCTTGATCAGCTGGGTTACAAAAGTATCTTCAACAACAGTTCTTGGAAACTGAAGAAATGAGTAATAGTTTGGTCATGGACATATTTGTGGCACTTTGTACAAAACCAGTGCAAATATATGTGCTAATAGCCTCAATATTGTTGAAGACGAGGCATCACCAAATTTGTGGCTCCAAAGACTTGGCCACATGGGGGAGAAATGGTTGCTCACGCTGGCAAAGAAAACATTTATTGTAATAAACAAAGATATTGCACTCAACCCTTGTGAATTCTGTTTATTTGAAAAACAACACAAAGTTTCATTCCAGACATCTGCTGGAAAAAGATCAGAATTGTTGAGTTTAATATACTCTGATGTTTGTGGTCCTTTTGAAGTCGAAATGCTGGGAGATAACAGATATTTTATTACTTTTATTGATGATGTTTCACGGAAGGTGTGGGTATTTCTCTTGAAGAGGACGGATCAAGTTTTTGATCAGTTCAAAAACTTTCATGCCATGGTAGAAAGAGAAACAAGCAAGAAGCTAAAATATTTGAGGACAAAAATGGAGGAGAATATACTTCTCGAGAGTTCAGAGAATATTACTCCAGCCATAGCATTGGACATGAGAAAATTGTCCCATATACCCCACAACACAATGGTGTCGCCGAACGAATGAACCGGACTATTATGGAAAGAACTAGATGCATGATGAGTATAGCTAAGTTCTCTAAGCCTTTCTGGGGTGAACCAGTACAAGCAGTCTGTTACCTAATTAACAGAACACCATCAGTTCTGCTGTAATTTGAAGTTTTAGAGATGGTGTGGTCAGGCTGCAAGATATCGTACTCTCATCTAAGAGTATTTGGGTGCAAAGCATTTGCACATGTATCCAAGGAGAAAAGACAGAAATTTGATGAAAAGTCCACTCCATGTATCTTCATAGACTATGGAGATGAGGAATTTAGATATAGATTATGGGATCCTAAAGCAAAGAAGGTCATCAGAAGTAGGGACGTTGTGTTCCATGAAAATCAGTTGCATGACAACGTTACAAGATTAGAAGAAACAACTACAAGTGCTCGGAACCAGCTTTTAAGTCACCACCACTTTAGTCTGCCTCAAACACTAAAGATAGGCAGGAAGGTTCCCTAGAAGAAGAAGAAGCTGACAACAAAGAAATCAGCACTGAGTAGGGAGAGCAGTTACCTTTTCCATCAGAAACTGCAGAATCTTCACAGTTGTCAAGCGATTAGCCTCAGCAAGATAGATCCCCTAGAGGTTGATTGTTGATTTCATCTCGAAGATATCCGGAATCAGATTATATTCTTCTTACAGATGAGGGGGAGCCAGAGAACTTCCAAGAGGCAATTTTTCATCCAGATAGTGACAATGCAGGCTATGCAGGATGAGATGAATTCATTACAGAAGAATCAGACTTATGAATTGGTGAAACTTTCGAAGGATAAGAGAGCACTGAGAAATAAATGGGTGTTCAAGCTGAAAAATGATGGCAAGCAGGTGAAGTAGAAAACTTGCCTAGCCGGCAAAGGATTCCAACAGAAGAAATGGATTGACTTTGATGAGGTATTCTCACCTGTTGTAAAGATGACTTCAATTCGAGTGGTACTCGGATTGGTTGCAAGTCTGGATTTAGAGCTTGAACAGATGGATGTGAAGACAACATTTCTTCACGACAACCTTGATGAGGAAATCTACATGGAGTAGCTAGAAGGCTTTCGAGTTTCTGGAAAGGACACTTGGTCTGCAAGTTAGAAAAGAGCCTCTATGGTTTGAAGCAGGCTCCCAGACAGTGTACAAGAAGTTTGACTCATTCATGGTGAGTCATGGCTACAAGAGAACCTTTACAGATCAGTTCATTTACATCCGGAGACTTTCAGAAGGTGATTTCGTGATGTTACTGCTCTATGTTGATGACATGCTGATTATTGAAAAAGATCAATCCATCATCAGGAAGTTAAAGGTAGATCTCTCTAAAATCTTTGATATAAAAGACTTAGGAGCTGCCCAGTAGATTTTGGTGATGAGGATTACTCGTGATAGAAGAGAAAAGAAGTTATGGCTGTTACATGAGAAATATGTTGAACAAGTACTTAAAAGGTTCAACATGGAAAAAGTTAAGTCAGTCAGTAGTCCACTGACTAGTTATTTCAAACTAAGTAAGAGTTCATGTCCTTCATCAATGGAAGATGTTTAAGAAATGGTTGCAGTACCCTACTCTTTAGCAGTAGGAAGTCTAATGTACGCTATGGTGTGTACAAGATCTGATATCGCTCATGCTGTTGGAGTTGTGAGCCCTTTTTTTTCTAATCCAGGAAAAGAACACTGGAAAGCAGTAAAGTGGATTCTCATCCTTAAGGGTACATCAAAACTATGTTTGTGCTACGGGAGAGCTGAGCCAATCTTGGATGGTTATACAGATACTGATATGGCTGGTGATCTTGATAGGAGAAAATCTACATCAGGCTTCATTTACATATTTGCAGGGGGAGCTGTATCATAGCAGTCCAGATTATAGAAATGTGTGGCTTTATCTACAACGGAAGCAGAATACATTGTTATAGCATAAGCAGGTAAGGAAATGTTGTGGCTAAAGTGGTTTCTCCAAGAAATGGGAATCAATAAGAAAGAGTACAAAGTCTACTGTGATAGTCAGAGCTCTCTTGACCTGAGCAAAACTTCAATGTATCATTCCCGCACAAAGTACATTGATATTCGCTATCATTGGATACGCGAGGTAATTGAGCAGCAGCTGTTGAAGCTTGTAAAGATCCATACGAAAGAGAATCCAATAGATATGCTAACGAAGGAAGTCACGCATGAAAAACTTGAGCTATGTAGAGACATAACTAGGTTATGTACCTTGAACTAAAATGTGTCAAGATATCCTCTGTTTGGTATTGAGGGGGAGATTATTAGAAAAGTCAACACCAACCAAATCAACCAAGATATGTTGGTTGTGTAGGAAGTCAGCAAAAATTGCTGGACTTGAATGCAGGCATCGGCGAAAGAATTTGGAAATCTGCATACTTCTTTTTATCAAGAATGAAGGTTGTACGTTCTCTTATAAAAGGAGATGAAGTTTTGAGTAAAAGAGAGAGAAAAGAGCAGGAGTAGTGAGTGGGTGCAGGAGCTCTAAACGTAAAGAGTTGTGAAGAGAAAGAGAGATCTTGAGTGAGCTCTTAGTCGAACTACGTTAAATCCTTGTTTTCATTGTGCGTGCGTGTGTCAATTGCTAATTGATCCCAACATTACAGTCACAAGGTTCATTAGAGGCCCATATGTAACACTACGTTGTTGTATAGCTTGAACCACACCAAGGGAATCCACCTCAAATATTACATTCTAGAGATGGAGATCTCGGCATAGCAAGGTGGTGCATGGCTTCCAGCAAACCGCGAGCTTCTGCAAGCAAAGGCACCACACTGAATTTGAGGGGCTTCATTAAACTGAGTAAGACAGCGCCTTCATCATTATCCCTCAAAACTATTCCAATTCCAACCCTTTGATGCTCGGCTTGAATAACAATATGTCCCAGTTTTAGTACTTGACCTTTATCCAAGTTAGTGGGGGGGCTATATATCCATCTTAAGGGTGGCGAGCATGCAGTATATATTTGCAGTTGGGGCAGCATGTTTGAGATCTTCTTTTTGCATGAAGACGTCTTCCTTGACAGTGACACACAAGGCTGCTGGAGTTTGGAATGAGCCCTAAAAAATAATCTTATTTCGCTTGGTCCATATATATATATATAGCTCTCGCAGTGACAGCAAATTGGACCCAGTCTTCCGAGCTGAGCCTTGACATCAGTTCGTGAAGAAGGATATCCTTCTAATCTCCATCAACTGTTGTGGCCTTTTGGAAATTAACATTTGCTGCCCAAGGACCAAACATCCTTCGTTGAAGGGCACACCCATAATTAATGCATGACCCACAGTTTCATCATCTCAAAGACAAATAGGCCACATGGGATCTGATACAACCTACTTCTTAAACAGCCTGAGCTTGGTGGGTAACGCATTAACACAAGCACACCACATGATGAAGATTTTAACAGCATTTGCGATCGGCATAGACCATAAAATCTTCCAGAACGGTGCAAAGCAATTATCTGCTGAGATGCTTCTCCTCTGCTGCATTGAGATGATTGCAGATAGAGGGTGGTATGCACTCTTAACAATAAAAATGTCATCCCTAGTGCCCTTCCAAACCAACCTATCTGCAACTTCGAATCCCACCACTGGAATTTGTACAATCTGACTCTGAGCAAGATCCACCTGAGTAAAACATCTTTGTAGCAGACTAGCAGTTGAAAGTTCCACCATCTAGTTGCTGAGTCAATAAGTTTTGAAACCCTAGCATTTTCGGACAGAATGCAGCTTACAGGGGATTGAATAATATATCTAATATATTTTCCAAATATATTTTACTATAGTAACCACTATTGTCTCACCATTATCTAACTCATTTATGTAATAGTGTTCAATAAATTTAGATCAATCATTTTTAAAGAATTGATATGTAATTTTAACTTTTAATAACTTTTCCACTGGTAACATGATTTAAAAAAATTTGCTATAAAGCAATCACTATTTGATTACATCTATTATACATATAAGGTGGTCTTTCGCATAATATCATGATCCCACGTGTTCATGACTTGCATGCTTGTATTTATATCTTTAAAATAATGTTAGATACAACTTATAAGTCCTAATTAATATATAAGTTTTGTACAAGTTATTTGTAAAAAGTGGATTCCACTAAAAAAAAAAAGTAATAATTTTTTTATTTTTATTATTACATTTTTTTAGGTGATTCACTTTTTTACAGAAGTTTGCGTGATATTTGTGGATCTATTTGGAATTTGAACAAGTCAGTTCTCATATTTTTAATGATACGATTTGAGTCGTAGTATTTAAAATTCAAAATTTATTTTTTAAACAAACTATAATATATAAATATTTTACTAAATATGTTTTATACACCAAATTGAGAATAATTTTTTTTTTTATATATCATATGTAGTATGTACATTGATTTGAGATAAAGTACAATACATATACATCCAAGTACAAGTAGTTTACCATTTGATGAAAATCTAATTTCATTCGTATATAGTAAGTTGAAGTACTTCAGATCGCTTGATCTGATCATGATCGTGTTCATCATCTTGATGATCATGATCATGGCTAATTATGAACACGCAGCATCTACTTTTTTGTTTTTAGTTTTTAATTTAATAATGAAAAAATATTTATATAATTGTAGATTGGTAACTGCCACATAATCGCCTAAAAAAATCGAATGAAATATAAAATTCAAATGAAAAAATTAATTTTTTAACAATAATTAATTTTATTATTTTTTAAATTAGTTATACAGTGTTTACATACCTCATAATTATATATAAAACTACTTTCTTTAATAATTAACACGTACGGACATGATAAAAAATAGTTGTGAAAACTTTATTTAAAAAAAAAAATGGTCGTCCGCAAAAGAAGGCCATGAGAAAAAGAAATTAATAGTTGTTCGGATTCTTCATTTTCGACCGTACGTAATTTGAATAGAACTCTACTAGTCTATTAATTATTATTATTTTTCTTTATAGAAATAGACTTCATTTTATTTTAGAAAGTGAAATTACAAATATACAAGTCAACTAATGATTGGAGCACTACTAGTACACAAATGACTTTATAACTAGTTTTATCTAAACTTCTACAATTTTCTTAGACAATTCGTCTAAGGGACTACTCTCTGCCTAAGAAAGAGATTACAAATCTCTTCTTCTTAAAGGGGAGAAAATTATAACTCTACGAATATTCATCCGAGAGATTATTTCTATTTTTTTAAATAATATCTAAACAAAGGAAATAACAATAGAGCAAACAAATAAAACCCAAAATACACAACCAAAAAATTAACTGATTGTGGTGATGCGAAGGAACCTGCACCACATTAGGATTGAGTAGCCCCATAGATCTAAGCTAAACAGAAGCCTTGGCTCCGCCTGCAAGAACCTCCAAATAATAGAGATGTGTGGGTCACACGAGCTTAAAGAATCTGCGCATAATATGTATGCACTGCTGTTTTCAACAAAAACTCTAGACGTCAAAAGGATTGGCAGATTGAGATATCAACGGCAAGGCACGTGATGATCTATGGACTCTAGAAAGCACCAAACCTACAAAAATCCAACTGAAAAAATAAAAATCCTAAAACCACCGTCCAAAACTGTACACCAAAGGTGGAGGAGAGGAATGAGAGATGGACGGAAGGAAGAGGGAGAAAGGAGCAGAAGGAGGGTGGAGCCGAAGCTCCACCACCCTCACGGTGGAAGAAAGCCGACGAGAAGGATCTGAATTTTTTTGGGTGACGCTGGGGTGCGGTCGGGTTGCACCCTAGCGTCATTACAGCCTACCTCCTAAAATCCTATAATTTTTATGAAAACATAATAAAAAATATTAAAAAATACAATAAAAAAAATAAAATTTAGAAAACACAATAAAAAATACAATAAAATAATAAATTGAAAAAATATAACAAAAAATACAATAAAAAATAAAATGAAGATGAATTTTTAAGAGAGATTCGGCCTCAGCCTAGCCTCCGCCGTCCCAGGCGGCGGTGGACGACACCGCCCATCCTATCGGGACCGGCGGAAGCCCACGACCTCACCCTTGTGACGGCGAGCCCCGACGACCTGATAGGGACATTGGTCTTGTCCCGATCACCTAAGGGGTGGGTCCTCCTTGCAATGTTGTTCTCTCCAACAACCGAGTCGGACTTCAATGCTTGGTAAGGATGATATGGATGAGAGAAAGGATTAAGTGAGGCTAGGATTTAGTGGAGTTCAAGGTCAAGTGTTTGGCTAATGATTAGGTTATGTGCAAAAGGGTTCACGACAAAGGTGGTTTTGAGATGCACGGCTAAATTGACTGGTGTTTAGGTGAGATGGAGGTTGGCTAGGGCATGTGGTGGCCAAATATGGCTTAGGGCATCACTAGGGTTTTCGGCCAAGGTAATTAGGGTTATTTTGTTAGGGTTTTGAGTGGTTTTGGATAAGTCCTAAAAAATAAGAGTATGGCTTATAGCAAGATGGAGTGGGTGGCAATGGCCTAGGGTATGTTGGCCAAATATGAGTGATATGGATTAAAGATTTGATTGGTTCAATGCTTGAATATTGGCCAGTCAAATGAGGGAATGATGTGGCACTTTGATGATGTGGCAATGAGGATTTCGGCTAGGGCAAATTGGATGATGGCCGAATGAGATAAAATAGAAAAGTGGATTTGATTTGAATTGGAAATATTTTGAATTCAAAAGGAAATTGGGTGGCCGGTCATACAAGGGCTAGGGTGGTCGAAATTGGCTATTTGATGGGTAAGGGATGAGGTGAATTTAATTGAGAAATTATAGGAAATAAGATGATGGGTGGCCGGCTAGGGTAAAGGGCAATATGGGAAAGTGTCTCAGCTAGGGTTTCATGGCCTTTGGCCGAATTGTGTCTAGGGTTTTGGGGGGCTTTACCGTGGGCTGCTTGAGGCAATAGAACACTCAAATGATCAAATGAACAATCAATTAAGGATTGAATAATAGATCAATGAAGAACATGCCACTTCCTTCAAGCACACCAAGGGTTCGGCACTTGCAACTCCTCAACACTTCAACACTTATTCAACATGCAACACTCTCACTCACTCACTCTTGAGCAATCCGAAACTCACAATGGTTGTGGGTTTCGAAATCCTCTAGGGAATACACACACACTTACTCAAATCCACAAGTAGTGTGGATTTGACCTTACCAATACAAACTCACTCAACAATCAAACAATCACTTAAGAACACAAGAACATAAAATCAAACTCAACAAGAACACCAAACCCGAAACACTCTTTATGAATAACCTCAATATCTTTATAAATAAACTGGAAATAAAGAATAGATGTGGATCACCGATTCACGAATTGCACGGATGATCATTTTCTAAAGGGATTCACGAATTGCACCCATAGGAAGCCCAAGTGCCAAGCACCGAATCCAAACTACAATGAGTGGCCGGCCAAACTCTTTCTCAAAAGCAAAGTCTAATTTTTCAAATGTCCAAAGATAATGAAAATGAAACAAAGAAATTCTACTTAAAGTGTCTTATAACTTGGAAATCCCCATTAGGTCCCTTATTAAAAAGAACGAATTACTAAAATAACCAATGCAATAAAATAAGGAAATAACATAAAAATAAAATGGATAGGTAGCGCCACTTGCATGGCTGGCCGTGGGGTGCATGTACTCCATGGTGGGCTAGTGTGATGCTATATCCACGGTCAGGGTTGCCTTGTGTTGTCTGGCTGCATGGCGTCCCGTCGTGTGCAGGGCATGGCTCTGTGCGGGGCCAACTGATGGTGCTCATGGCAGTGTGCCATGCATGGTCCCGATGATAGGCACAGGATCAAGCCACGTCGCTCTGGTGCTGCCCAATCAGGGTGCTCGGGCGATGGTCCTACATGGCCCGGGCTAGGTGCCTGGGTGATGTGCATGCATGGCCCAAGCTGACGGTCTGGGCACGGATTGTATGGCGCGGGTTGGGGCCGCGCGTTGGATGACATGCATGGTGTGCATGCCACTGGCCTGCTCTGCAAAGTGCAGGTTGGTGCCGCGAGCTGGATGGTATGCATTGTGTGCATGTCACTAGCCTGCTCTGCAAGTCGCGGGCTGGTGCCGCGCTTTAGATGGCGTGCCTGTGAAAACACACTACTAACTTCGCTAAGTAGGGCTGTGGTGCGCAGTGATGCGCGCATGGTGGGGCGCAGATGCACACGTATGTGTGCGCGCAGGTGAATGCATTGTGGGACGCCCCTATGCGCACGTAGGGTTGTGCACATGCACTGTGCGTGGCCAGTAGCCTCGCTGGACACCTGCTGCGTGTCAAGACCTAAGCCAAGGCATGCCTACAGGCTAGTCAGGGAATTGTCTTGACCCTCCAAGGTTTGAGTCAGGGCCTGATCCTGTGCGACTCTCCTAGGGGTTCTGACACGACCTCCGATGTGCCCCAACGGCCTTAAACTCGAAATTTGTCTATTTTTAGGTCGCCGGCGGGAGCAGCATTTTTGGGGGATGTCGCCCACCGCAGTCAGAGACGACAGGAGCTGCATTTTTTTGGGGGGGGGGTTTCGGTCGGTCGAACCAAACCCCAAAAAATCTCTTTTTTTTTTCCTGGGAGTCAAGCAAAGGAGAAATTTTATCAAAAGCTATTAATTATTATTATTTACGACATGATCTAGGCACTTTGTTTTTTCTTTGAAAACTTGATCAGGCTGCTTGAGTTGTGGTCTGTTAGTACTTGTACTTAATTATTATCCAATTTCATCTCTTTTCCTTTTCTTGTGTATATATATCGATAATGTGAATTATCTAGAACCACCTTAAATTAATGCTCCAATATATTTTATTTAAAAAATCCATTAAGTTGATCAAATATTTATTTTTATGAGAAGCGGGCTACAAGCACAATCTCATAAAATTAAATCTACAAATTGCTATACTTTCATATGATATTCTAAATATACTTTATAATAAAAATGATTTAACAATCTAATGTATTAATTACCCACGTCATTTTTGTGAATTTAGAGATATTTTTTTGTCTAAAACATTTCTCTTATTCTTTATATTTGATTTTATAATCAATACCATTAATCACGTCGATTGACACATGATCATTTAAACAATTATATATTTAGGTTAAGATTAAAAGTTATTATATTTGATTTTATAATCAATATCATTAATCACGTCGATTGACACATTTAAAAAATTATATATGGGGGTTAAGATTAAAAGTTATTAAAATATATGTCATTAACAAATAATTTAGATAATTTTAAGATTAGAAAAAGTAGCGGATCTACTACTTTCTATGAGAAGAAATGCTATTTGTCCTGAATTTTTGTCTTGAAGATTTTTTCTGAATGTTAAAAAAAATTATTATTTTTATATATTTTTTCTTATTTAAAAGTCAAATAAAAATTATTTTTATTTTATTTTTTTAATTTTTTTTATGATGAAAGCTTTTTGATGAATTCAATATAGTAATTTTTTAGGTTTTTTCTTTTCATTTAATTTGTACTTTTAATCCAATTTTGAAATTTTTTTTTGATGAAACCAATCATTATATTGCTCTTAGTGATTAAGAAAAATGTTTTTAAATGTTGTTGTAATTTTTTTAAAATTTATTTAAGAATACTAAAAAAATAAAATGGAACAAATAAAAAAACAAATCTTGCCGTGCGGGACAAAAATTCGTGCTGCACGACTCTAACTATGAATCCACTTTGTTCCCGAATCCCACCACCTTTGTGCCGTCTAGAATTGGCATGAATACGGGTAGATCTACAAGGATTTTGGCTTTTTTCAGCGTCAAATTTCGTTGCAAAAATCCCATATTTTTGTTGCAATTTCTTTTTTCCAGCGGAATACTATGCGACGCAGTTTCGTTGCAACTGTCTCGTTGAGTTAAGTCAATTGCGTAGAAGCGGTATTTTGGACGCAAGACTGACTTATTTGCAGCGAATTTATTTCGTCAAAAATAGGACCCATTTCGCCACAAAAAGATTTTAAATCATTTCGACGCGTTTCGATGCAAACGACTAATTGCGGCGAATCTAAATTATTTGTGGCGAATTAAATTCGCCGCAAATAGTATTTTACAAAAATTAAAAAAAAAAAAAAAAAAAAAAACTCTAAAACTCTATAAACCTGAAGTGCTGATAGTTCCTTTGCATGCCCAATATGAACTAACAAATATGTAAAACCAACTAATTTGTTTTGATAACCTATTGTAAATAATAATTTTTGCTTATATATATTGATGATCTACGCATCATCACATGCATTAGTGCATTGCAAATATGTTCAGATAAATGCTAGCAACCATGCATAACAAACATATCGTATTACAAATATTATAAATAGCTGTATCAAACATCCCATACTTATACATATAAATCACAGCAATCAATTTTTCAAACATGGTCTCATCACAATACACATGTTCTAATAACTATTATATACATTATATTACCATGAAATTGTGGAGAACCAAGTTATATCTTTTTTGTTAAATGAATGCTTATTGTTAATAGTAGGGCTAATCTCCACAATTTCTAAGGACACATTTTAGTAAAAGAAATAATTGTTAAGAAAATATATCTAATATAAAGTCAAAGGCAACTTAAACCAAGAAAACTGCTGCAGAGACTGAAAAAACAACGCTTCAAACTATTTAAAGGAAAAAGATGAAAAAGGTGATGTATATCTAAATGCTATACAATGTCAACCAATGATTATGATAAATACTTCACAAGCAAGGGCATCACATCCTGCAATTTGATAACATCCTAAAAAGGAGATAGACAATCTTGCTAATCAATCAACTCAATTCTGCATACCTAAAATTCATTACTAGCTAGAAATTAGTCTACAAACAAACAACATCAATGTGTCAACGGTCCCATTCCTCTATCTTTAAAAGGTATATCTAGTGAGCTATAACAATATGCACCTGGACCTGAGGGATTGGTAGAGAACAGCTTCAACATGAATGCATCAATGCCCTTATACTTTTGGGATATTTGATATTGTTATCTAGACAAACACCAATCTGGCAGCCATAAACAAAATGCATCAGTATGCATAATAATATCAATTTAGACAAAGCAAGGAATTCTAAAGGGCAAAAAAATATATCAATTGCTTTTATTCAAGAACACGATAATACCCATATCCTTTTAGTTCTACCGGTTTGCTTCTTTTAGTAAGATTTCAATTAGTTCGTTTCACAAGAGGGACATATCCTGCTACATGAAAATTTGAATACAACAGAAAACCCTTTAAGACCAACAAAAAATAAATAAAAAAAAAAGTCAGGCAACACCTTACTTTACTGGTTACAAATAAAATAACAAAAGAAAATCCTGAAATGAAAAGTAACTTGGAAAGTCCCAAATGAAACCTTCTTTTATCATTTCCTTCATTCAAAGATAAGAGATTTCACATTCAAACTCATGGTTAATGAGCAAATTCCTTCCAAAAGATATGATTTAACAGCAGTAAATTTTTTGTCCCTAATCAACTATTTCTAAAAGTGACCTAAGTTACTATGGAGAGAAGATGGAAGTTCTTAGTTAGTCATCAACTATTTCTAAACTTTCTGACTTTTTTCAGTAAATTAGTTTATATGGTTTCTTTCATCTGTGGAAAGCTGTTAAAACATGTTATAGATTTAAGGCATAATATATCTTCAAATCCAACATTACTCTCTCTCTCACATTTGAGGGAAGAAGAAATAACAGAAAATGAACAAGATATAAATCATTAGTGTGACCTATGAGAGAAAGACTTATAATAGAAATAGAGACATACTTGTATATGAGTTTTCTGAAAAAACACAACACCAACAGATTACTAGTAGAACAAAAACCTGTTTCTTTATGTTATATCGGGCTAATAGTGCAGTGGGTTCTTCAAGAAAATTAAGAGAAACAACTCTGTGAGTTTTTAACTTGGGGAAAAGATGTCTATGCAAAAAGAATTATTTCCTTCTATGTCAATGCTTAACCCGCAAGCAATTAAATTGATGGGCCATATAGGAAAGCCTGATTGCAATTTTTGGATAACCATAATTAACCACAAAAAAAGTTTATCCTAAAAGTAACTTCAAACTAATTGGTCAAACTTACCTATGCAAGTTTCTCATTCGTGACCATGCAAGAAACGTAGAGCCTCCAAAGAAATAGTCCAAATCTGTTTTGCTTACATTCAATTTCTACTAGAGAATAAATACTAGATGGTTAGCAAAGTAGGCATCCAAGGGTGCTAAATTAGTTCTTACACAATCTTCAACATCATTGCAACCATCTCCTATACAAGTATGATATTTTCAATGTGCAAATGGCATGCAAACATCAATTTGACAGTTATAGATAAAAAGAATCAGTTAGGAACAAGAAGATATAGATTTAAGAAGGCATTATCCTAAGATTACAAATGGACCAAAGAGATATGCACATCAACAGGATGAGAAGTGGAGCTTCTATTACATTCGAAATTAAATACACGCAATCAAGACATAGTGTTTGGCAGCTATGTCCAGTTCACTCAAGGGTTAAGAAGATTATGCATTATCCATCCAATTAAATTGATTAGGATCAATGGGCATTTATAGGCAAGGTCATTCTCCAATGGACCACCTCTGGGTTTCTCATGCATTCATTATTTCTAAATAATGAGTGATGAGAAGGACATCAATTGTTGAAGGAAACAATATGAAAATTTTAGGTAACTTCAAGTCATTCATGCATGTTGTAGATACATAGATTAAATTTAATCAATGTATGGAATAAAATAGACAAGTAGTGTGCATGGCATTGAGAAAAAAGACAGCCTAACCCTTTGGTTAGGCTTGGTATCTTTTTATTTTTATTTTTGATAAGTGAAAATATAAGGTTAGGCTTGGTATCTTTTTATTTTTATTTTTAATAAGTAAAGATATAAGGTTAGACTTGGTATCTTATTCTTACATTTTGCATGTCACTGCACAGCTCAACCAAGTTCTACACCTTCAAGGTCACTTTCAGTACCATTCCTAAGCCCCCCATACAAGTTCATCAATCATCTCATGCTTCTAAAGATACCAATGTAGGTCAATTGAAAAAAAAAATGGAAAAAGATATACGACACAAGAAATATATAATACAAAAGATATACTTGAAAGGCTTCAATGAAAGAAACAGAGCAGTTTTATCAATAGCTATTGAAATTGCAAGTAAAAACAGCACTACGGACAAAATATGATACACTACAACCCAATAAGTTGAAAATAGCAAAGTGAAGTGCAGAGGAATGTTGTACTACATGTAATCTTAAAAACTTTGATGCATCTAGAGCACACTCCTATTGGTATCAATTCCAAAAAATGATATTGTAATACACCAAGTGTAAAACTCATAATTCAAAAAAACATAACATACATTTTTGGTATAGGAAGTTTTGGAAAAAAACAAGCAGAAAAATGAAAATTGAAGATTAGGAAGGAACAGAAGATTTTTGTGGTGAAAATCGCAGACCACAAAGAGGACCTTTTTATTATCATTAGAATATTTCTAGATTCTGGCCTTTTACATGTCTAGACAAGACATATAATAGAGATCCAGTTCAGAAAATGTGAAAATCCAAAAGAAAGATAAAGTACATGGACATAAAGAAATAAAATTCTCATACACAAGCAGTCTAGCCTCCCATCAAATCAAAACAAGTAGGTTACATTTTAGTCGATATATATATATATATATATACATTTATATATGTATATATATATATATATAGAACTTCAGGCCCAACATAATGATAAAAAACTAAGAACAACCAAATAGAATATCAAATTTGAGAAAATAAATTGTTCACTAAGAAAATAAAGAACTACTAAACTTGAGAAGAGATGGAACAGGAAAGAAGAACATCTTACATTGTTCAAAATCTTAATACACTTCAAATGCTTGAGACCACAAACCTTCTCCCTTGCTATTATTTTATTCCATATTAACGCAATATTGTTTCAAAATCATGTTCTCATAGGATTGCTATCACTAAAAATGAAAGTGTGTATGTTAAGTTAGAAAATGGGTACACATGAATTTGACTACAAAAGTTTTACAGCAACAAAATTTTAATTGATCAAGAGTTAGTACAACTGTATTAAGGAACCAGTTGTCACAAATCACATGGAGGATCAATAAAAATATATATTGCCACACAAGTAAAGAAACTAGCAAGCCAAAAAAGAGAGAACATGATGAGCTAGCATATGTTTAACGTCTACATTGATGGAGAATCATAATTCCTTTAATGTATTTTGATCATTTCTGCTAGCTTTAAATTCATAAATTAAAGATACATAATATTGATAGAAAATCTCAAATAAATACAAACCCAGATCATATCAAAGATCAAGTAGCACTGCAAAGTCTAGCTAGCTAATCAAAATTCCTTATTCTACAACAAATAAAAACAGAGAGGGAAACCAGCTTAATTATAAGATTATCTGGACTTAATCTAGTATTTTTTACATAAATCAGGTACATGCAATCTGTTGTGGGGAAAAGGGGGTTTTTCTATATGCATATATGTTGCATTCTCGATGGATGATTGAAAAATTAGGGATTTCATGCAAAAATCCATCAATCTGTGGTGTGCAAAATAAAAATATCACCCAAAAATAACTAACATATAATACCCACATCAACACGTACGCAAAATGCAGATATAAAGGTGGCATTTTCGTGCAAAAATGCTTTGAAGCTGTCAGACTCAAACCCTAGAAATTAGACAACAAACAAACTGGACCAATTTTTGTAAAGCAACCAGTCTACATATGAAGGGAACAAATAGAAAAACGAGTTGCAGAGATACCTGTGTTTACAAAAGGAATTCACTCTTTTTTTATAGTCGAATATGCTCGCATAAGATCCCCTCATACAAGGCACATTATAAAATTAAACATCAAGCCAAAAACACTGGAAAATCCCCTAGTAATTACTAGAACCATAGAAATAGTCTAAAATGAGTTGGAAGCCATACATGTGGTGACGGAAGACACCCAAGATCAGTCTAAAAAACACAAATCTTGACCTCTGATGCTGACATTTCTATGAAAAAATCCAACTGCCCCTGGGTCTCGAATTGCAGGGCATAGCTAGGGGAGAAGACGACAATTATAGCTTCCGCGAGAGGAAACTGGGGTGGGGGAGAAAACTTTGAATGGTGAAAGTCCATGGAGATGAAATCGTTCGTGGGTGGGTGGAGATGACTAGTTAATTCGGACTGGGTATACGGGAGAATGGGGAATACCACAGAGTTCGAAGTGGGGAGGGAAATTAGAACTCGGGAGGGAAATAAAACATTTGGCGCCTGTCTGTAAACTCGACGATTCTTTTAGCGTTGCAACAATTTTT
Source organism: Platycarya longipes (assembly GCA_036559045.1). Taxonomy (NCBI): domain Eukaryota; kingdom Viridiplantae; phylum Streptophyta; class Magnoliopsida; order Fagales; family Juglandaceae; genus Platycarya; species Platycarya longipes. The sequence goes on from CM071802.1 coordinate 34,331,867, forward strand.
CACTTTTTGTGGCAAAATTCTTTGCTGTAGAAATCTTATTAATCGCTACAAATGTAAAAATGCGGGTCCATCATTTTGAATCATCCGCCTATGCCAAAAACTCTGCAACGAGTTTAGAATCGGCCCAAAAAGTGACATATTGCGACGAATATTTTTGCAACAAAACAAAAATCACTGCAATTGGTCTCTTTTCTCGTAGTGTCAGTTACTAATTCCTACAAATAAAATAAGTAATCAAATAAGATTCTTGCAAAAAAAAAAAAAGGTTTAAATTGGAATAAGGATCTCTCTAAAAGCGACAATAAAATATTACTATAAAAGAAAAAAATAACTTAATTTTGGAGAGGAAAACGGCCGATTTTGGGTTTGAAATGTGGAACACCATGCAGCTTGGTTACGCGACATGCACGCCATAAAGAATTTTCTGAAGGGTGGCGCTTTCAGCCGTACGTGGGTAATATTTGTTTTTACACCAGCCATTCAGCAGTTGTCATGAAAATCCTCTTTACAATGCATGCATGCAGATGATAAGAAAGTTATTTTTCTCCCTCTTTCTTCCCCACGTTCCAACTCCCTCTCCCGAATTTATTGTCTACTGCTTTCCAGTTATTTGTGATGTTGAAAGTATGAGTGGGCTGAAACAAAAATAAAATCCAAATGTTTGATTCTAGATGAAGAAATGGAGAATAACCATTCATTTGGCAAAAGAAGTGGAGGGATTTTTTTTTTTAATGTTTTTGGACATCAAAACTCGATCGCTAATGAGAAAGGGGATTTGGGAGAAAGCGCGTTCTAGACTGGGATCGTTGTGATCAAGAAGAGGAATCTGTAAGAATGGTGGAAATGACATACGAAACAGACAAACTGAGAGAGGGACCACATTAAACGTAATCTATTAGGTATGGTAGAATTTATTAGATACCTTTGACTCTGGTATCTAATTAGTTTTTCTACTCAACTTTCTTTTATTGATTTTGTATCTTTTCCATCCACTTTATTTTGGCAGCGAACCTGAACTTAGGGAAACCAATTTATAACCTGATTATAATTTGGCCTAATTTCTTGTATTTGTTTCTATATGATATACCAGCCATGGTAGCAAGTGTTTGGAGTTACAACTTTGAAAACGCATCAGATGCGTATAAGTGGACGACACACCACTTCATTATAGATAGCTAAGGGCATCCCCAAACAACAGTAATTCTTTAATTTTAGCTAAGAAAGAGATTGGATTCTCTATTTCAGCTATTTCTTTTTCAATAAATTCTCTATTCACTTATGTACAATCTGCTGGAGGTGCCTTCTTTGACCATGACTAGTCCCAATATGGGAGAAACAACCAATTATGTCTCTTTCTAGCACAAAACATTTACTACTCAAAAGACTTTGAAGTCTTTGGAGTGAGCGTTCAACTTGGGTTAACATAGATAGAAGATATTCAGAGAATCCAGAATCTTAGATATCCTTCAATGAAAGACACTGAAAATCCCCTAGTAATTACTAGAACCATAGAAATAGTCTAAAATGAGTTGGAAGCCATACATGTGGTGACGGAAGACACCCAAGATCAGTCTAAAAAACACAAATCTTGACCTCTAATGCTGACATTTCTATGAAAAAATCCAACTGCCCCCTGGGTCTCGAATTGCAGGGCATAGCTAGGGGAGAAGACAACAACCGTAGCTTCCGCGAGAGGAAACTGGGGTGGGGGAGAAAACTTTGAATGGTGAAAGTCCATGGAGATGAAATCGTTCGTGGGTGGGTGGAGATGACTAGTTAATTCGGACTGGGTATACGGGAGAATGGGGAATACCACAGAGTTCGAAGTGGGGAGGGAAATTAGAACTCGGGAGGGAAATAAAACATTTGGCGCCTGTCTGTAAACTCGACGATTCTTTTAGCGTTGCAACAATTTTTCACTTTTTGTGGCGAAATTCTTTGCCGTAGAAATCTTATTAATCACTACAAATGTAAAAATGCGGGTCCATCATTTTGAATCATCCGCCTATGCCAAAAACTCTGCAACGAGTTTAGAATCGGCGCAAAAAGTGACATATTGCGACGAATATTTTTGCAACAAAACAAAAATCGCTGCAATTGGTCACTTTTCTCGTAGTGACCAATTGATATTCCTAGTTCTCTCTAACCGGAACTCATTAATTTTATACGGTCGTATAATAATAACACGTAAGTGTCCCGTAATTATTTTATAAAAGAATAAAAGTTATTATTAAATAATTATTTTTTTTTTTTTATGTGAATCTTATATTTTATTTAATTTTTTTAAAATAATTATGCGATACTGAATTAAAATATCAATTTTTTTAAATTAACAGTCCTATGTTAAGAGTGATAAAGTAAAGAAATAGCAGATACCGTCATATATATAGATATACGTCTAGTTTGTATCAAATACTTTATCTAGTGATTGAACCATAGATAAACTCTACGTCTCTGGAGCCTGTGTTTGTTGTTTACAGGGGTGAGTCTACGTGTATATATATATATATATATATACACATGTATGGGAACTCTGGCTACAGATATCATCAGAAAGAATAGAGGAGAGCTGAATTCATGATGTCGATGAAGATATCGTGGCTATTCCACAGCATGTTGGTGTTGATCAGCTTGTCTCTGGCTCTAATAGGCGTCGTTAATGGCGGCAACGTAACGTATGATGGAAGATCTTTGATCATCAATGGCGAACACAAGCTTCTCTTCTCCGGCTCAATTCACTATACTCGTAGCACTCCAGATGTACGTACTTCGACCTCGTTCCACTTTTTCTTTTTCCTTCGTAAAAATTCATGTAGTTTTTAGAGTTTGGAGGAACGAGAATGGAGAAAAACGAAAACATCCAGTTCTTGTTTTGGCCGTTAGGTAAGACAATATTGAGCAATGAGCATGAAGAACGAAATGAAGGAAAACATTATTCACAGAATGAATAATCCAAAACGTCATGCAATCATTTATACAGAAGTAGTAATTGCATGTTTTTAAGATATAGGGAGACAGAAAATAAACCAAATATATCAAACACGTCCAAGAAAAGCATAAATCACTACAAGAAAAGTAAGTTTTTGTGACTATTTAATTACGACTAAATGATTATTTACAACTAAAAATTAGTTATAAATAGTCATTTGATCGCAATTAAATGGTCACAAAAACTTATTTTTCTCGTAGTGAATATACATATATATCGTTACGTCTGAGGTTTAATTTTCTTACCCACTCTTTGTATATGTTTTGGATTTTAACTGAAACATGCATCCTGCAGTAATTTGTTTGTCTCACTTGTACAAAGACAGAAAAACTTGATCCCAGCTAGCCCTTGCCGTTCTCATGATCTTCTATGGTTTGAATTATCATTTTTTGCTTGTTCTTGGATCATGCTTGGATAGACTATAAAAAGAGAAATATTTTAGTCACAAATAAATTAAATAAAAATAATTCAAGAAACTTACGTGGTTTTGGTTTTATGTAATTAGAGCTTACTCTTTTATTAGGCTACTTAGACAATTGTTTAAGACTCTCTAATAGAAGAAGGTCCCTAAAAAATATTTAAAGTAGATTTTTTTTTTTATAAAAAAAATCCAATTAAAAATATTATTAACTTATTAAGAGTAGTTGAAAAGGTAGTACTATAAAATCTTAAGTAGTAATTTATTTGAAAAAAGATAGGAATTATTTTTTAAATAAAATTAATGTAAAAATAAAAATAATAAAAATAAATTTATTTAATTTCACTTTTTAAAAAAGGCCTCAATAACCCATTGAACGGTGAACCAGCCCTCTAACCTATTGAACGGTGAACCAGTCCTGCATGTGATTTTTTATATTGTAAAATTATTTTTATTATAAAATAGATTTAATGAAGCACATAAAATTATGTTATTTTGTAGAATTATTTTTGTATAATCTGTTTATGACTATAATGATACTCATTATAAAAACGATTACCGTTAATTGACCTTAATTTTGTGAATTCTATCGCAGATGTGGCGATATTTAATAGCCCGAGCCAAAATGGGAGGAATAGATGTAATCCAAACCTATGTGTTTTGGAACCTTCATGAGCCACAGCAAGGACATGTAAGACCCTGCCTTACCCTCTCTCTCTCTCTCTCTCTCTCTTACACATTTGCTAATGTCTATAGCTATATGTATGATTTTGGTGGTTTTAATGTATGTAATTTGCAGTTTGATTTTAGTGGAGGACGGGATTTAGTTATGTTCATTAAGGAAATCCAAAAACAGGGTCTTTATGCATGCCTTCGAGTGGGACCCTTCATCGAGGGTGAATGGTCTTATGGGTACGTAACGGTAAAGCAACTCTCCTAGCATTACATACTCTTCTATGTGCAATATACAAACTCAAAAGGACGCGTACATCTATTTGTGTGTAGACTTTGCGCATGTTTGTGTTTATGCATATATTATTCTTTCTAGACAGTGTTGAAGATACATATTTTATGTCCCTAACACAGTGATTTTAATTGAGTACAGTTAAATCTATTTTATAATAAAAGTAATTTTATAATTTGATATACCATATTAAGTTGAGACACATTAATTTGTGATATTAATTTTGTATAATTCTTTTATGGTTAAAATATTTTCTGTTCGAGTATGATTGACAGTTGTGGTTGTGCAGGGGTCTACCATTTTGGTTGCATGATGTTCCGGGCATTGTGTTCCGAACTGATAATGAACCATTCAAGGTATTTACTTTTATATGATGATCTCTAAACTCCCTCTATATCATAATTTAACCCATATATTACTAAAAAATTAATGTTGTCTGTTCTCTGTATTGTCAATGCATGGAAGTTTCACATGCAAAGGTTTGCAAAGAAGATAGTCGACATGATGAAATCAGAGGGACTGTATGCTTCCCAAGGAGGGCCGATTATACTATCACAGGTTAATTATTAATTATAAGTTCGTAAACATCTGAGATTTGTTTAAACAGCACCATTTTCATGATTTATAAAGTGTACGTACGTATGGATGCATGATTAATGCAGATTGAGAATGAGTACAAGTTGGTGGAAGCAGCTTTTCGTGAGAGAGGGCCAGCTTACGTTCGTTGGGCTGCAAAAATGGCTGTAGAGCTTGAAACGGGTGTGCCCTGGGTTATGTGTAAGCAAGATGATGCCCCTGATCCGGTGGTTAGTTTGCTTTCTTCTTTAAGACAAATGATAAATATATATATATATATATTTATATATTTATATATATGCAAGTCTTGAATGTACAAATCTCATACAAATCCTTTATAAAAAAATAGATCCCACCATGAAAAAGTTTGAAAAACTTAATTTTTCTTGATGAGGTCTACATTATTACAAAGAATAATGCTATTCATTATCATCTTTTTTATCATCCTTCTATCATCTCAAAACGTAACATGAGATAATTTGTTGATTTACAAGTAAAACATTCAATCATCTAATGTCTCGTTATGGGATGATGGAAGAATGATGTTAAAGAAGTAGATGAATAGATTTGTTGTATTATAAAAGACTTGGACAAGACTCGTATATTTGAAACTTGTACTTAACATTATTATGACTCAGTGTTTTAAAGTTTTTTTTTTAATTTTGTTCTATCAAATGATCCTTAGCTTTTCATGATATTTTTGATGAATTTATGCACAGATAAATACATGCAATGGGATGCGATGTGGAGAAACATTTGCAGGACCCAACTCACCCAATAAACCAGCATTATGGACCGAGAACTGGACAAGTTTGTATGTTTTCTCATTATATTGATCTATATCTGTAATCATTTTTGGGCAAAGTTGACACTAACAACAAATTAGAAAAACAGAAATCTAATGCCGAACTAATGCCTTGAACTTTCTATGAAGTTTTCAAACATATGGTGAAAAACCCTACCTGAGATCTGAGAAAGATATTGCATTCCATGCTGCTTTGTTCATTGCAAAGAAAAGAGGAAGCTATATAAACTATTACATGGTGTGATACTCTCTCTCTCCTCTCTCTCTCTCTCTCTCTCTCTCTCTCTATATATATATATATATATTAATATATACATATATTCAGCTCAAAACCAACATTTTCCCCCTAACAACATAGTTTCCTAACAGTATCATGGAGGTACCAATTTTGGAAGAACAGGCTCCGAATATGTAACCACAAGTTATTATGATAATGCTCCTCTGGATGAGTACGGTACGTTTTATTTGCAAGTCTTGCTTTACCCATAATTATTTGAGTTTATAACTGACTTGTTTACTTAATGAGTTCAGGTCTACTTAGTCAACCAAAGTGGGGTCATCTCAAGGAATTACATGCTGCTATAAAATTATGTTCGGAGCCTTTACTTTCAGGAACACAATCTACAGTTTCTTTGGGTCAGCAACAAGAAGTAAGAACATAAAATAGTAACTCCTGTGCATTCTTTCCTAGTATTTATGTTCTAAACCATATATATATATATATATATATATATAATAATACTCCATTCAGTCGTGTGGAGTGTACAAACACGCTGTGCAGTTATTTTGAAAAAGAGTGAAGTCTATTATTAAAAAAATATTATTTTTTTTCAAGTAGGTCTGATATTTATTCACTTTTTTTAAAGTGATTGTGCGGCACTTGAATACTCACAACTGCAATTATCATTTCTCTTATATATATATATAAATTGTCCTTTTTGATATTTTCCTCCTTTTTTTATCATTCTTTTGGACTGTACAGGCTTATGTCTTCAAAATGGACTCTGGAAAATGTGCTGCCTTTCTGGTGAACAATGACAAGAGACATGTCAAGGCTCTCTATAATAATTTGACATATGATTTGCCTTCAAATTCAATCAGTATCCTACCAGATTGCAAGACTACAGTCTTCAACACTGCAAAGGTAAGACTCAAATGCACACAATTCATTTCTTGTATTAACAATTCCATATGCTTGATGTCTCTGAATTCCAGTTCCACATAATAGAATCAGAAAACATAAGAGATCTTGACAATAAGTGCTTAATCAAAATAAACAACAACAAACCATAAACTACTTCAAAAGCAGTTTCACATTTTTAACTTGCTCCTGCAACAGGTAAGCACACAATATAATAAAAGATCAGTGATCTCAAGCCAAACTTTCAAACAATGGAGCGAGTACAAAGAAGTCATCCCCAATTTCCAGGACACTTCATTAAGATCAAATACATTGTTAGAGCAAATGAATACAACAAAAGCTGCATCTGATTATCTTTGGTACACTTTCAGGTAAAGCTAATTTAAAGTCACTAGATTGACTTGAAGTCAAAGTTGGCTGAATAGGACTAAGTCTTGTGATATACTAAAATTAATGTTATTGATGATATATATGCAGGTCTCAGAATGATAACTCAAGTGCTCAATCTGTACTGAGTGTTGGATCCCGCAGCCACATTCTCCATGCATTTGTAAATGGAGAGTTTGTAGGCAAGTGTTATGTTTCCTTGATTTCTTTTCAAGTAATTGGTGGATCCCAAATATGAATGTGTGAATCTACATATGCTAACAAATTTGTAGAAGTGATGGCTTCCATTTTCTTACTCATTATATTATCCACAGCTTAAAGTGTGCAAGGAAGACTGCTCTTGGCTTTCAACACAGTGCCTTGTTGTTTTGTCTTTTTCAATGAAAATTAATACGCTTCAACATGTCTATTTTCATCCTGGCTATTGTCTACTAGAACCTGTTAACAAGTACTTTCTTTGATATATCACAATTTCACAAGCAAATTCAACTTTACTCTGTTATTCTTTAGGATCTGCACATGGTAGTCACAACAGCAGGAGCAGAGCTTTCTCCCTGGAGAATAACATAACATTAAGAAATGGGACAAACTACATCTCCTTACTCAGTGTCATGGTTGGCTTGCCGGTAATTTTCGATCTCGTTTCTCTCATTCTCCCCACTAGTTTTTACTTTTTATGTATCGTGAATTAAGGAAACGAGACAACAATGACCTAATATAGCCTCTCCTATCAATTCAGTAACATGGGCAAGTAAAATATTTCATTTTGATGAAAAGCAAGATTAGAACCTTCAGAAAGAAAATTAGCTTATTTCAGGAAATTGTCAACACTAGCCAGGAGTGTCAGTGAAACAAGCAAGCAGTACTGATTCTTTCATGTAACAATATAAAACGGACATAATTACACACAAATGCTTTATTTCTCATGAGTGTCAAATTTATTTCCATATGAAGGATTGGGGACCATATCTGGAGCATAGAGTTGCAGGCTTACGCAGAGTAAAAGTTCAAGGCATAGATTTCACTAGCTCCCAATGGGGATATCAGGTAATTCACTGATAGTTGTAAAATGCTGCCTGTTTCATTACATAGAACATTCATAAGTAATATCTTGTAACATGCTTTCTCATTTGTAATTTTGAGCCTTTTTGTTTCTAAGAAGTTATTTGCAAATACATTAAGTTTTCAAGAGATTTCAACATGTCAATTTGAGATGAATTAAAGGAATATTCAACAATGCCACATCATTATTTAAGCATATCTTCTCATTATAGAAATTCAATTTTTTTTATTGGCACTGGGTAAATCTCAGTACAATACCATATTAATCTCAGATTATGTTTTGGGTGTCTGACAGAAGCCTGTTCATCCGGGCCGGGTACAATCCGGCCCGGTTTAAAATTTTATTTATTTTATAATACTTTTGAATTTTTTTAAAAAAAATGTTTAAAAAAATTTCGAATCCGGGTTTCGGATGAACGGATGAACACCCTTAGTCTGACCCACCATTCCAAAGTCATATGACTTATCATCACTTATTAAACATTTTGTTTTGGCATCAATTTGATGTGTCATATCTTATGTGACCATTCTACTGCTCAGGCTAATTCCAATGGGTGGCTTTTCTGCAGGTTGGGTTGTTAGGAGAGAAACTACAAATTTATACAAATTTTGGATCAAGTAAAATTCAATGGAGTGGTGTTGGAACGTCTACTCAACAACGACTTACATGGTATAAGGTACGAATACTGAAGCTCATTTTTACCCTAATAATTATTTTTTCTCTCCTTTTTACCCTGATATAAAGATTTACAGTTTTCTCTCCTTTTTTAATCCTTTTTGTTTGCACATCTTTCTATCAGAATCAATAACATAACTGATTTTAATAACCATTATATATCTTAAATGCATGAATTAACCTAATATTTTCTATTATGGTTGAATACAAGACTCTATTTGATGCACCTGCTGGAAATGAACCTCTTGCATTGAACCTTGGTTCCATGGGAAAGGGAGAAGTTTGGATCAATGGCCAGAGCATTGGCCGATATTGGGTATCATACCACACCTCAGATGGAAATCCTTCACAAACATGGTAACCAGTGGAATTTTTTGTTGTTTTTCCTTGATATTATTGTGTAAATATTCTTACTATATCCTCTCCAGAGAACAACAGTTTCTATTGTGAAAACTGTTACCCTTCTGCTAAAGAAGTGTTCTATAAAGTAAAATTTATTGATGTCTTAAAACACTTTACTTATGTTAGGACTTCTGTTTTAGGTACAATGTCCCTCGATCCTTTCTCAAGCCTAAGGACAACCTATTAGTTCTACTAGAAGAAGAAAATGGGAACCCCTTTGGGATTTCCCTCGACACAATTTCAAGAACAAAACTATGTGGCTTTGTGTCTGATTCCAACTTGCCCCCAGCTAATTCCTGGATGAGAGACAACTCAAGCGGAATAATCTATCAAAAGAAACCTCACAGAAGACCTGTACTTAGTCTCCAGTGCCCTCCAAATAGTGCCATATCAAAGATCATATTTGCAAGCTTTGGAAGACCTTTAGGGGATTGTGAGAATCATGCTATTGGAAGCTGTCACTCATCTAATTCCCAAACCATTGTAGAAAATGTAAGCTTCTATTTCTGTAACTTTTTTCCAAGTAATATGCTTTTCATTTATGTTGCAGTTCATGAAATCAATGTGGAGTAATTGACTTATAATTCTCTTTTTAATTTTAATGTAACTTCTCAGGCCTGTCTGAGGAAGAATAGATGTTCCATAATTGTATCAACTCATACTTTTGGAGGTGATCCATGCCCTGGCAAGCCTAAAGCTCTATTGGTTGATGCACAATGCGCGTGACCTCGGATAAGTTTGTACCATTTCCATGGGGGAAGAAAGATTAGTACTATCAACTCCTAATTTTTAACTGTAGATATGTCAAAAAGGTAAAAAATTGCATAATATCCTTGAATTATGATTTTTTTTTAATCTATGAATGAAAGGAACAATTTTTAGTTTAGTAAATATATGCTTTTAGAACTTCAAAATGAATGTTCAATACAAGTACACAAACAGTTCAAGAAATACAGCTCTCCAGAAAAGGAAAAAGATAGAAATCTTGAAGACTAGGTACAGATGGATCACTTCCAAAGGTGAAGGGTTTGAGGCAAAAAGCTCTAAGCTCCAACATTAACTTCCCAAAATCCTCAAAACTCCTGTCATTTCTCTCTTCATATACTTCACATTAGGCAAGATAGAACCATCTTCTTGGCCAGGTCATTCGGTCAAATTTGTTTGTTGAATAGGGGTTATTACTCCAGTATGAATTACAGAACATCGATGTAGACAATCAAATACTGAGAGATCTTTTGTTGTGATACGTTAATTAAATACTAACAATTTTGACTAAAAGACGCTAAAACTGAGTCAACAGACACACAATGTACAATCAATGACAGTACAATTAGCCAGCTTAAGAACCATTTTTTTTTTTTAATCATTAAAGGAGATTTTATCAATGAAAATAGGCAGTACTGGTTTATCTGTAATCCTCAGAAACCATTGCCAACCTTTCCCAATTCGGAAACTGGTTGAACTCAAAGTGTTCCACGGTCCCCATATAATTCCACAGAGACAAAACACGGCAGGAGGAGGAACCTAAAAGAACTACTACTCCTGTTATAGAAAGAGATGATCAAAATAAGGAACAAAATTTGGGTTTCATGGAACTGGAAGTTGCTCAGCCAGTCTGAGAACATCAACATGCAGAAGGAAAAAGCAAGACTAAACTGCTAACTTGGAAAAAAAGGGCAAGGGCTGCTAAGGGTATATCCTTAACAGAACCTGAGTCTCAAAATAATTGTAGTATCAAATGAGAAGTTCCAAATTTTCAGAGCCATTTGTATCAAAGTGGCAAGAGGCAGAAAAGTGAGAGGGAGCAAGACCTATGAAGTGAAGACACTAGGTTGGTGGAGGCTGCTTTGCAGCTCCACCAAAAGCAATGATGGGCTTTAGTTGGAACTGTGGAGGGCTTGGTAACCCTCATACAGTCCAAGAAATTCACCTTTGGGTGAAATCTAAGTGGCCGAAAGTGGTTTTTCTAATGGAAACCAAAAGTTGAGCAGTCAGAAATTGCTTGGGCTATGATTTTAGTATTGTTGTTAAAAGCAAAGGTTTAAGTGGAGGTTTAGCTTGCTTATGGAACAGTACAGGTGATATTTCACTAGAAACTTACTCCCAAAACCATATATCATTAACTTACTGCAAGGAAGGAATTACAAAACCTTTACTGCTCACTGGGTTCTATGGATATCCTGTAACATCACAAAGAGAGAGCACTTGGCAAATTTTGCAGCTCTTAAAACCTAACACTGAAAGGCCTTGGATATGTTTTGGAGATTTTAATGAGGTTCTTCACCAACATGAGAAACAAGGGCCTGCTGTGAAACCTTACCTACAAATGGAAAGATCCAGAGAAACAGTGGAAGTTTGTGGTTTAAGTGACCTTGGATATGAGGGGCCAAAATTCACTTGGAACAATGGAAGAGAGGACAATTAGTTTACTAAAAAAAGGTTGGACCGTGTCTTTGGCAAGTTAGCTTGGATAAGGAACTTTTCTGAGAATAAAATCCTCGCTTGCTACTCAATCTTCAGGTCATTGTCCAATAGCTTTTAGTATGGGCAATGGTATTAATAGAAGCTGGTCTGAATGTCAGGGCAGGAGGAAAGTATTTTGATATGAGGCAAGTTGGGACTTGCTAGATCAGTGCAGTGACATAATTAATACATCCTGGAATCAAGTTCCTAATCAGCAGTCCATTCTCACCAAACTTAAAAAATGTAAGGAATCTTTACTACATTGGAAAAAGAACACTCTTGATAAAAACAGAAGGCTGGTGCAGGCAAAGATGGCTCAGTTAACACAGTTGCAAGAAGAAAATACTGGAGAACTGTTAGCTGAAGTGAAACAAGTGAAAAAAGACATTGAAACTTTGTTAGAAACAGACCATTTAAGACGGAAACAGAGAGCTAAGCAGATTTGGCTAAAAAATGCAGACAGAAATACCATATTTTTTCACAGAGCAGCTAACCAAAGAAGGAAAACAAATGCCGTTCTGGCAGATGGTACTGAGGCTAACAGTAAAGAAGACATAGCAGAGTCCTTTAGATCCTTTATCAGAACTTGTTCACAACATCTCATCCAGATCAGATACCTGAATGCCTTCAACATGTTGAGAGAAAGGTGTATGATGGTATGAATAGATTCCTATCTCGGGAGTTCACTGCCTCAGAAGTCAAGGCTGCTCTTTTTTAGATGAATCACTTAGTTTCCCCTGGCCCTAATGGATTCTCAGCAGTGTTTTATCAAAAACATTGGAGTATAGTAGGTGAGGATGTTACCCTTGATATTCTAAACCATGCTACAGACATGACTTCTATTAATCTGACATACATAGTGCAGATCTCTAAGGTGAAAAAGGCTCAATTGATAACTGATTTTAGACCAATCTCATTGTATAATGTTATATACTCATTGTCCAATGTTGTATACAAATAGTCTCTAAAGCTATGGCCAATAAACTCAAGATAATTTTGCCTCAAATCATATCTCCTACCCAAAGTGCCTTTGTCTCAGATAGAATTAATTCTTGATAATGCGATGGTGGCTTTTGAGGCTATGCATTCTATGAGTATTATAGGAAAAGGACAACATGGTTATAAGTCTTTGAAGCTTGACATGAGTAAGGCATAAAATAAGGTGGAGTGGAAGTTTTTAAAAGCTGCCATAGAAAACTAGGCTTCAATTTGAGGTGGATTAATTTGATTATGCAATCTGTCTCCACAGTGTCCTATTCTTTGCTCATAAATGGTGGTTCTCTAACATGGATCCAACCTTCAAGGGGCCGACAGGATGACCCCTTGTCACCCTATTTTTTTCATTATAACAGCTGAAGTCCTAAGTGCCATGGTGAACAATGCTGAGAAGACCAAACAAACTCATGGTTTCCAATGTGGTAGAAGTAAGGTAAGGGTCAAGCACTTATTTTTGTGCTGATGATAGTGTATTATTCTTTCGTGCCAATGCTATAGAGTGGGCTAGGATCCTTCAAATACTCGAGCTATATGAAAGAGGTTCAGGACAATAGCTCAATAGGGAGAAAACATCTATTTTATTTAGTGCCAATACAAAAATTTTAACCAGAAACTATATCCTTAGCATAACTGGATTAAGAGCCACTTGAATCTTTGAAAAATATCTTGGCTTACTTGCATTAATAGGTAAGTCTAGATATCAAGCTTTTAATCAAATTTTGGATAGGGTAAGGAGCAGGATAAGCCATTGGAAATATAAACTTCTCACACAGGCTAGTAAAGACAATGTTCAACAGAATTCTGAAAATCTCCCAAATCATCGTTCTCAACATCAATCTCTTGTCTTTCTACTTCATTCAAACTAATTTTAGCCAACGCCTCTTGAAGATTCTCCGTACTAATTCCTGTTGGAAATGTCAACACCAACCAAATCAACCAAGATATGTTGGTTGTGTATGTTGGAAGTCAGCAAAAATTGCTGGACTTGAATGCAGGTATCGACTGAAGAATTTGTCAATCTAAACTCATCAAGATGGAGGCTGCATACTCCTTTTGTCAAGAATGGAGGCTGCATATGGCTCAACGTTCTCCTATAAAAGGAGATGAAGTCTTTGTTGGAATAGGTTGTAATATATATAAAGTTGAAGGGATGAAATGTGTGGAAATGGTTGAGAATTGAACTTGAGACAGTAACTTCGCTCGACCCTCGCTCGACATCTCGCTCGAGCGAAAAACGGTAATCTTCCTCCAGACGTGATTTTTCACACATACCTCTTTACTCTTTATAAATATAGTCATGACAGACACGTCTAATGGTGTTCATAATTAATCTCCCTCTATTTCTGTCATTTTCAATAGTAACTCTAGGAATTCTACAAAATTGCTATTTGTAGAATTTAAGGCTTTGTTGTATCCTGGGGACGATTTGCTAGAAACCTATTAGCAAACTCTTTGTGAGTGGGGGCAAATATCGTCTTAAAATTGTTGGAAAATTTTGAGAAAGGAAAGAGAATCCGAAGATTTATCAAGGCTTTGAGGCGTATGATAATACTGTCTGACCTCTTTATCTCGGTCTGATTCTCGCTCGAGCGACTAGTCGAGCGAGATTGCAACGGTAAATTCACGTACCTCTTTGGTTGAGACGCATCTGTCCTTTCAGACGACGCATTCATTCAATTTCACTGAAAAATATGGTGTTATTGTTTGTCTTTATGTTGATGACATGCAAATTTTTGGTACTAATTTGGAAGGTATTTGTGAAACAAAGAAGTACTTGACTTCAAAGTTCAAAATGAAAGATCTTAATGAAGCTAATACCATTTTAGGTATTAAAGTGAAGAAGCATAGCGATGGTTATGCGTTGTGTCAATCTCACTAAATTGAGAAAGTGCTTCTTAAGTTCAATCATTTAGGAATAAAAAGAAGCTAATACACATTTTGACTCTAGTGTCAATTTGGATAAGAATTATGGAAGAGCAGTAGCACAACTGGAGTATGCTAGTACAATTGGTAGTATGATGTATGCTATGCATTGTACTAGACCAAATATTGCTTTTACTGTGTGCAAACTTTCAAGATACACTAGTTGTCCTGGTGTAATCCACTGGAAAGCAATTGGTAGAGTCCTTGGATATTTAAAAAGGACAATTGGTTTAGGACTTTTTTATTCGAAGTTTCTAGCAGTTCTTGAAGGATATTTTGATGCTAGTTGGATTATTAGCATTAGTGATAATAAATCCACGACAGGTTGGATATTTACCCTTGGTGGGGGTGTTGTTTCTTGGGCATCTAAGAAACAGACATGTATCTCTCATTCCACAATGGAATCAGAGTTTATAACCTTAGCAGCAGCGGGGAAAGAAGCAGAATGGTTTAGGAATATATTATTAGAAATAGAGTTGTGGCCACAACCTATGCCAGCTATTTCTCCGCATTGTGATAGTGAAACTACTATGTCTAGAGCATACAATAAAGTGTATAATGGAAAGTCTAGACATATAAGTTTGAGACATGATTATGTTAGACAATTAGTAGTTAATGGGATCATAACGATTGTTTATGTGAGGTCAAGTTGTAACTTGGCAGATCCTTTTACTAAAAGTTTATCGCAAGAACTAGTAAGGATCACATCCATTGGTATGGGACTAAATCCATTTTAAGAGAATCACCAGTAATGGTAACCCAACTCTTAAGATTTTCTTAAAAGAGTTTAATGGGTAAAAACAAGTTACTGATTTGTGATTAGTAAAGCACTGAAATAACAAAGTCTCATTCAGGATGGAAAGTGCTTGACTGTTACGTTGAAGATGATGAGTTACACTCTTAACGAAGTTTAAATTTAGAAGTGTCTTGGTAACGGAGACTTAAGAGGAACTTCGCCTATATGAATATAGAAGTGGTGCCGCTTTAACAAGAGATCTGGATTTGTCTCTTGTAAATGTTCATTAAACCAAGTTGTAGCACAAGGCCATAATAGTGCTAAAAATTGTGAAATTCTATTGAAAAATATATATTATCTTTTGTGTTTTGGTTCCGGTTCTGAATGAAAAAGTTTTGGTTTAAGCCTAGGCCACCAATTACTTTTCATAACCTTGAACCAATTACACTAAGGGAATGTTTAAATCGAAAGATACATTCGTTTATGAGAGATAATATCAATAGTGAAACAGAATTTTAATTATATAAATTACAACTTAGTGGGGGATTGTTGGAATAGGTTGTAATATATATAAAGTTGAAGGAATGAAATATGTGGAAATGGTTGAGAATTGAACTTGAGGTCGAGACTTTGCTTGATCCTCGCTCGATATGTCGCTCGAGCGAGGGCGAGGCCGAGACTTCGCTCGATATACCGCTCGAGCGAGAATCAGGCAGTGATCTCGCTAGATATTCGCTCGACGTTTCGCTCGAGCGTGAAATTGAATGAGTGCGTCGTCTGAAAGGACAGATGCATCTCAACCAAAGAGGTTCGTGAATTTATCGTTGCAATCTCGCTCGACTATCACTCGAGCGAGAATCAGACCGAGATAAAGAGGTCAGATAGTATTATCATACGCCTCAAAGCCTTGATAAATCTTCGGATTCTCTTTCCTTTATCAAAATTTTCCAACAGTCTTGAGTGAAAAAGATATGCAAAGGGTGCAGAAGCTCTAAACATAAAGAGCTATGAAAAAGAAAGTGAAAGCCTGTGTGAGATCTGAGAGAAGTAAGGGTGGTCACCCGACCCGATCGACCCGATAGCAACAATTTCCGACCCGACCCGATATCAACATCTCCCGTTAATCCGATAAGCCGAATACCCGATTATCATAAACGGGTATTCCGACCCATTTGATCTCGCCAGACTACTTTTTATTTTTCCTCATTTCTTTTCTTTTCTTTTCTAACAAACACCGGAAGAGCAACGAATTTAGGGTAGTGTGGACAACATCGAAAGATCAGAAACAAGCGACGGATCAGATCCCATCCCCACAAATATGAGCACAAACACAACTCCAATTTAAGCACAATCACAACACTCTACAAAAATTGCCTTGATTCTAACTTTTCAATCCACCTTTGTCTTGCCATTTCCAGGATTCGATCAAAATCACAACCAAATAAATCAGAAAGACAAAAGGATCTAAAACTTACGGCTAATGCCCAGGTCAGAACATAAAGGGTTTATTTTTCTTCTCGCCTGTTGGCGACCTCAACTGCCTCTCCGATGATCTCGACAGCCCCCATTCGCGATGATCTCGACATCCTCGTAAGCTTCTCTCTCTCTCTTTGTATTTCTTCTGTTGTTAGAAAATCATAATCAACCAGTTCCTTACCTTCGGCTAGAGAGAACAATCGGCGAAAGAGAGGGACAATTTGAGATTCGGAGATGAGCAATCGTGAGGAGAGAATCGAGCGAGAAAGGGGGCTTTGAAGCAAATTGATCGATCCTGGTCCACATGAGCTTCGTTGATCGAGCGAGGATCGTGATCTCTATTTACTTAGTGCATGATTTGGTTGAAGATAGGGTGATACTTTGAGCTTTGTTGCTCATATGTGAATAGATCTGATCAAAATCGAGCGAGAGATAAAATCGGCGAGAGAGAGGACTGAAGGAACAATCGAGAGAGAGGACTGAAGGAACAAATATGTTCACGAAAGGAAATCAAATGATCAGGGTGAAGAAATCAAACGAAAGAAACAAATATGTTCACGGTTTTCGACCTATGTAAAATGGCTTATCGGGTATTCAGTAGCAAGTCGGTAACGGTATCGAAATAATCATTTCCGTTTTCAGCCTATCGAGTCGGGTATTTCGGGTCGATAGTGGGTCGGGTTATCGGTCGGGTCGGGTTTCCGGGTTTTTTGTTCACCCCTAGAGAGAAGAGAGAATTGAGTTGAGTTGAGTGTTATCCTCCTTTGTAATATTCTCTGTGTTCTACTATTTAATAGTAAAGTTCTTTTTCTGTGGACGTAGGCATTTGCCGAACCACATTAAACCCTTGTTTTCATTTGGAGTGCGTGTGTCGATTGTTACTTGATCCCAACAAGTGGTATCAGAGCGTTTTGTTGGGAAAAAATTTTTTCTTGAAAAATCGATTCTGGTAGGTTGCTCGGTTCTGTGATTTGAGCATACCAAAGTGTTCGTCTCAACTACAGAAGACCAACGGTGTAAACTAGAAGCCCAAAAGCTACCGCATGCGCCCCTACGCACCGCCTGAAGTTCGGAGAGTGAAGCCCATTCTCACCACGCGCTCCAGAGGTTGAAGACGCATGGAGTGCACGCGCCTGGTCGGTCCAATCCGATACTCGACCCAAGCTGACCCAATTGTTGACCCGGATAGCCGGCAATTGTTCCGGTGGAAATATTCCAACGACGGCAAGGAATATTCCGGTAGAATATGGCAAAGAATATTCCGTTTCTGACAAGGAATATTCTGATTTCATTTTTGTGTATATTTGATGCAATTTTGATCTTTTGGAACGAGACTAGAGTCGTTTCTAAAGTTTTCCACCGTTTCGGACGCAACGGTGGGCTCCATTTGTTGAGATTCAACTCCGAACATTGAGAAAAAGCTATTCAAGGCAAAAGTCAAGGTTGAATCAATGGAGGATTCCGGAACAGGTGCAATGATCAAATTAATAGCTACAAACTATGTACTATGGAGACCTCGGATGAAAGATCTCTTGAATTGTAAAAATCTATTTGATCTAATTGAAGAAAAAAGCGTAAAACCAGTCGATGTGACGGAAAAAGATTGGCAAAAGATGAACAAGAAAACTATTGGTCAAATCCGGCAATGGATTGACCATAGTGTTTTTCATCATATTATACAGAAAACGGATGGTTATCAACTGTGGCAAAAGTTGGAAAATATGTACCAGTCGAAAACCGCTCGGAACAAGGCACTGTTGATGAGACGCCTTATCAAGCTAAAGCTTAAAAGCGGCATCTCAGTGGCCGAACACACAAATGAGTTCCAGAATCTCGTAAATCAGCTTGCGACTGTTGATCTCAAGATTGGAGACGAAGAACAGGCTCTACTACTTCTCAGTTCCTTGCTAGATAGCTGGAAAACGCTAATGGTCACACTTAGCAATTCGGTTCCAGATGGAAAACTCACCACGTCAATGGTGATAGATGCCTTGTTTAATGAAGAGAATAGAAGAAAAGAGGCAGGGGGAGATCAGTCAAATGCCTTTGTAACTGAAGGAAGGCAACAAAGACATAATAGAGGAAGAAACCGAGAAAGGAACTGGAGTAAAAGCAGAAGTAGATCTCGGAGTCGCGGTGATCAGCGAAAGAAGATGGGAAAGTGCTTTCATTGTGGTATAGAGGGTCACTTCAGAAAAGAGTGCCGGAAGCTGCAACGGGAGCAGAACCATTCCAGCAGTTAAGCAAAGCAGGAAGAAGGTGAAATCTCAGTGACACTTCCTGGAGATTGTGCATTTCTTTCCTTTAATAAAGAATCTTGCTTGCATGCTGCAAGTCAAGAAACAGAGTGGGTAATAGATACTGCAGCTTCTTACCACGCCACTTCTTGTAAAGATTTCTTCAGTACTTACAAAATAGGAGACTTCGGTACAGAAATTCAAGTTTCTCAAATATTATGGGTATAGGAGATGTCAGAATAAAGACTAACGTTGATTGTACGTTAATGTTAAAGGACGTCCGACACGTACTAGATCTCTGGCTAAACTTGATATCTGGGAGAGCCCTTGATCAACAGGGCTATGAAAGTATCTTTAACAACAGTTCTTGGAAACTGAAGAAAGGAGCAATGGTGTTTGCTCATGGACATATTTGTGGCACTTTGTACAAAACCAATGCAAAGATATGCGCTAATAGCCTCAATATTGTTGAAGACGAGGCATCATCAAATTTGTGACACCAAAGACTTGGCCACATGGGGGAGAAAGGGTTATTCACGCTGGCAAAGAAAGCGTTTATTGCAATAAACAAAAATATTGCACTTAACCCTTGTGAATTTTGTTTGTTTGGGAAACAACACAAAGTTTCGTTCCAGACATCTGCTGGAAAGAGATCAGAGTTGTTGAGTTTAATATACTCTGATGTTTACGGTTCTTTTGAAGTCAAATTGCTGGGAGGTAACAGATATTTTGTTACTTTTATTGATGATTCTTCACGGAAGGTGTGAGTATTTCTCTTGAAGAGAAAGGATCAATTTTTTGATCAATTCAAAAACTTCCATGCCATGGTAGAAAGAGAAACAGGCAAGAATCTAAAATGCTTGAGGACAGATAATGGAGGAGAATACACTTTTCGAGAGTTCAAATAATATTGCTCCAGTCATGGCATCAGACATGAGAAAATTGTCTCATATACCCTACAACACAATAGTGTAGCCGAACGAATGAACCGGACCATTGTGGAAAGAACTGAGTATGACAAAGTTGCCTAAGTCGTTCTGGGGTGAAGTAGTTAAAGCAACCTGTTACCTGATTAATAGAACATCATCAGTTCCGCTACAATTTGAAATTCCAAAGATGGTGTGGTCAAACCGCAAGATATCATACTCTCATCTAAGAGTATTTGGGTGCAAAGCATTTGCACATATATCCAAGGAGAAAAGACAGAAGCTTGATGAAAAGTCTACTCCGTGTATCTTCATAGGCTATGGAGATGAGGAATTGGGATATAGATTATGTGATCCTAAAGCAAAGAAGGTCATCAGAAGTAGGGACGTTGTGTTCCATGAAAATCAGTTGCATGACAACGTTATAGGATCAGAAGAAACAACTACAAGTGCTTAAGAACCAACCTTTAGTTTACCACCACTTCAGTCTGCCTCAAACACTGAAGACAGGCAGGAAGGTTCCCCAGAAGAAGAAGAGGAAGCTGACAATGGAGGAACAAGCATTGAGCAGGGAGAGCATTTTCCTTCTCCATTGGAACTTGCACAGTTGGCAGATGATCCTCCAATAAATGAGCTTTAACCGGATAGATCATCTAGAGGACGATTGTTGATTCCGTCTCGAAGATATCCGGAATCAGATTATGTTCTTCTTACAGATGAGGGGGAGCCAGAGAACTTCCAAGAGGCAATTTCCCATCCAAATAGCGACAAATGGATGCAGGTTATGCAGGATGAGATGAATTCATTACAGAAGAATCATACTTATGAATTGGTAAAACTTCCGAAGGATAAGAGAGCACTGAGAAACAAATGGGTGTTCAAGTTAAAAAATGATGGCAAGCAGGTGAAGTACAAAACTCGCTTTGTCGTCAAAGGATTCCAGCAGAAGAAATGAATTGACTTTAATGAAATATTCTTACCTGTTGTGAAAATGACTTCAATTCGAGTGATACTCGGATTTGAGTCTTGATTTGGAACTTGAACAGATGGATGTGAAGACAACATTTCTTCACGGCAACCTTGATGAGGAGATTTACATGGAGCAGCCAGAAGGCTTCCGAGTTCCTGGAAAAGAACATTTGGTCTGCAAGTTGGAAAAGAGCCTTTACCGTTTGAAGCAAACTCCTAGACAGTGGTACAAGAAGTTTCACTCATTCATGGTGAGTCATGGCTACAAGAGAACCTTTGCAAATCAGTGTGTTTGCATCCGGATACTTTCAGAAGGTGACTTCGTGATGTTACTGCTCTATGTTGACGACATGCTGATTATTGGAAAAGATCCATCCATCATCAGGAAGCTAAAGGTGGATCTCTCCAAAGTCTTTGATATGAAAGACTTAGGAGCTACCTAGCAGATTTTGGGCATGAGGATCACTCGTGACAGAAAGAAAAAGAAGCTATGGCTATCACAAGAAAAGTATGTTGAATAAATACTGAAAAAGTTCAACATGGATAAAGCAAAGCCAGTCAGTACTCCACTGGCTAGTCACTTCAAACTTAGCAAGAGTTTGTGTCCTTCAACAGCAGAAGAGGCTCAAGAAATGGATGCAGTACCCTACTCTTCAGCAGTAGGAAGTCTTATGTATGCTATGGTGAGTACGAGACCTAACATCGCTCACGCTATTGGAGATGTGAGCTGTTTTCTTTCCAATCCAGGGAAAGAATATTGGAAAGCAGTAAAATGGATTCTCAAGTACCTCAAAGGTACGTCAAAACGGTGTATTTGCTACGGGGGAGCTAACCCAGTCTTGAATGGCTATACAGATGCTGATATAGCAGGTGATCTTGATGGAAGGAAATCTACATGAGGATACATTTACACATTTGCAGGTGGAGCTGTATTATGGAAGTCCAGACTGCAGAAATGTGTGGCTTTATCCATAACGGAAGCAGAGTACATTGCTATAGTGGAAGCAGGCAAGGAAATGTTATGGCTAAAACGGTTTCTTCAAGAAATGGGAATCAATCAAAAAGAGTACAAAGTCTACTGTGATAGTCAGAGTGCTTTTGACCTGAGTAAAAATTAATTCAATGTATCACTCCCGCACAAAGCACATTGATATTTGCTATCATTGGATACGCGAGGTAATGGAGCAGCAGCTGTTGAAGATTGTAAAGATCCATACGAAAGAGAATCCTTCAGACATGCTAACGAAGGTAGTCACACACGAAAAACTTGAGCTATGTAGAGACATAGCTAGGTTATGTACCTTGAACTAAAAGGTGTTAGGATATCCTCCGTTTGGTGTTAAGAGGGAGATTGTTAGAAATGTCAACACCAACCAAATCAACCAAGATATGTTGGTTGTGTACGTAGGAAGTCAGCAAAAATTACTGGACTTAAATGCAGGCACCGACTGAAGAATTTGGCAATCTGAATTCATCAAGATGGAGGCTGCATACTCCTTTTGTCAAGAATGGAGGCTGCATATAGCTCAATGTTCTTTTATAAAAATAGATGAAGTCTTGAGTAAAAAGATATGCAAATGGTGCAGAAGCTCTAAACATAAAGAGCTGTGAAAGAGAAAGTGAGAGCCTGTGTGAGCTCTGAGAGAAGAGAAAGTTGAGTTGAGTTGAGTGTTATCCTCCTCTGTAATATTCTATGTATTCTACTATTTAATAATAAAGTTTTTTTTCTCTGTAGACGTAGACATTTGTCGAACCACGTTAAACCCTTGTTTTTATTTGGAGTGCGAGTGTTGATTGTTACTTGATCCCAACAATTTCCACAATGCGTAGAGATTGAATATCTCCTTACCCAAAGGAATAAGGAAAGAGAGCCTTCACCTCGCACATGAGAGAAGAAAAAATAGTAGAAAATTGTTTTTAACTACCTCTGAAATCCCCGGAGTAGAGCAGTATCTCAAAAGTCGTAGAGATTTGACTTTTATAATTTATTCATCTAATAAATATTAAAAAATAATACAAAATTATTTTGATGGATAAATAATAAGCCTTCATTTTTGAAAAATGAAATAAACTTACTGTAATTCAAAACTTCTCATAATTTTATTTGATGAATCTAATAAAAATATATTTTAAATAAATACATCAAATTTTACATTTGTATTGATTTTGTATGAAACGAAAGCTAATATTCTAAAGGCCTTTGGTAAGCACATGAAAGCCTATGTTTCCATCAAACAGCAAGCCTTTGTGTTATACTATATATGCTTGCTTAAAAGAGCGTAGCGACTTCAGTTTTTCCCTTTAAACAACCTCTATGCTTATTTTAATAACCTTCATGATATTTTATTTATACGATATACATTTTTTACTTTTAAATAGTTAGTCTTATTTTGTTCCTTAAAAAAGTGCGATCTATGCAAAAAGAAAGTCTGTTACAAACGTAGCAATCACCTTAATAAAATAATGTAGTATAAAAATAACTTGTTACATGGTCACAATATTAAAAACTCAAAAAAAAAAAACTCGAAACACCATCATATGATTGACGCTTTAAAAGATAACGACGATTGAACAGAGATTAATTCAAACAGGTTAAATGAGTTACGTCCATAATTATTAAATAGGTTGAGCAAGTCGTTTCGTATCACTCAAGGTATTAAATTATGACCCATTTGATTAAATGAATATTATTATATATTGTCTAATGAATAAATCTTATAATCGGTGCGTCCGTCCTCCACTAGAAATCAGCCTTCCAATAAATTATTACCATGTAAGCTTTTCATTTGAAATACAATGTGACCACACCCCAAGAAACCATGCTCCCCCTCTCACACTCAGATCTCTTCGTTCCCCATTGGCCGCTCGCTCCACCTCTCTCACTTACAGCCCCACGCAGCCCCTCACACACTCAAATCTCCAAAGCCCCTAGCCCATCTCTCGCCAATCTCTCGCCCACCTCTCGGACCTAAAACCACCCCCTCGTCCACCTCTCGCACCTATATATGCGTATGAATCAATTAGCTTGAATCTGAGAATTAGCCCAGGTTTGGATGTACAATATTCCTCAAGAATTCCCAAAGTTTTTCGTACGGTTGGAGAAACTCAGCTCCCAAACACATTTTAAAGTATTTAAACATATATTAATCTGTTTCCTGCTTTTCCTCTTATTTAAAATAAATAAAAAAAATTTCAAATAATATTTTATTATTATTTTTCTTGCTACAATGGTCTTCAATGGAAGCGTTGGTAACCTCAAGATTTGACCTATCGCCGGCCATCAATGACGATACCGTCGGCATCACCGGCATCCTCTCACGCCGGCAAACCACTCTAGACGATTCCACCGCTGGCCACTACTGTCGTATCTCCCACGCGTGACCCAATGTCGAAAATGAGTTTCGGTATTTATGGGTTTCTTCGACCTACCGCCGGCCACTAATGATGACATTGCCAACGTCACCGGACTTCACTCACGCCAACGACCAACCCCCTAAAATCTCGTCGCCAGAAAGGCTGGCTCCACCGCCCACGCACCTGCACGGCTTCGGCTACAGTGACTTCTAACGGGATTCGTTCGACTTTTTTTAAAAAAAAAAATTTTGGAATAAAATATTAATATTTTAAAAGATCATCTATTAATGGGACTCATGATTTTTACAATATTATTTATTTCAAAATACTTTCAAAATATTTTACACATCCAAACAACTTAAAATATTTTTAATAGGATCTACAAAATTCTTTCACTTTTTACGCATATTATTCACAAATATTCTCAAACATTCTCAAAATTTCTTGAGATCCAAAAGTTGCGTTAGTTTGCAAAACACGAAGCACCAAACCCGCTCTGCAATTTCTTGTACTTTCGGACTAAATCGAAGATGGCCACGTTCTTCCCTTGATCATTAGCTTTGAGGATATTTTTCTCACACGACGGGCACATTCTAAAGAGTCGCAGCCTTTTGGAGTTGAATATACAAAGATGATTCTTCCTACAATCTTCTATTCTCACCGCCGAGACTTTCACAGCATTTCTTCAAGAATTCACAATCTATTTCTGTTTGCTTCAACTTGATTCTAGCGCATTGATTTCTTCCCTTAAATTTGTTAAGGCTGAGAATTGAGAATGCAAAGCTTTTCGATGAGTCACCCTCCAAGAACTGTTTACTTTTAATTCCTCCCCTATTTTCATTCATATCATATGTGTATTTAGAACTTGTTTGAAATTACGTTTCGAGGTTTAAAAAATATTTTTAAGCAATTAAAAATACTTTTAAAGAAAAAATGACATGTTTGATAATTTTATTAAAATAGCTTTAGTTAATTAAAAATAGCTAAAAATCAACTTTTTTAAAAAAGTACTAAATTGGAGCTTTTATCAACATATGGATCATAAACCGTAAATGACTTTTTAGTCGTAAAACTTATTACATTAAGTTTTAAACTATAAGTTTTAAGTTAAAAACAATATTTTCCACCGCAATCCCAA
This sequence comes from Platycarya longipes, assembly GCA_036559045.1. Taxonomy (NCBI): domain Eukaryota; kingdom Viridiplantae; phylum Streptophyta; class Magnoliopsida; order Fagales; family Juglandaceae; genus Platycarya; species Platycarya longipes. The sequence goes on from CM071802.1 coordinate 34,357,505, forward strand.
ACATGCACTTAAACAAAATTACAAGTGACTCATAACCGCTATGGACTACATGATAGAATGTGGCCCATGACTCCAACCAAATAAAATAAGAAAAATGTTAGGGATCCCTACTTTGTGATTATTATTTTCGGATACCTACTTGGGAATTCCTACTTGAGACTTTTTTTTAGTTTTTAATTTTACATGATTTTTATATAAGTGTTTTAAAACAATGTTGTGATTTTTTTTATATTTTTAATTTTTTTTTAATATGTTAAAAAAATCATGTAAAAAAATTAAAAATTTAAGTGTTTTAAGATGTATGTTTTATTTATATGATTTTTTTAACATCTTAAACCATTTTTTAAAAATATAAAAAAAAAATAACACTGTTTTAAAATACTTATATAAAAATATGTAAAATAAAAAACTAAAAAAAATGTCTCAAGTAGGAATCCTTAAGTAGAGATACGAAAATAGAGATCCCTAGCATTGCTCATTAAATAACTGAATTGGACCCCACATACTCGGCAATTAAGCCCACTAACATAACATGCATAGTAATTGACCCAACTTAAAATAACCGATCCATTAACAAGCATAAAGACAAGAATAACCCTAACATTTGATAAAAGGACTCCCATATATATATATATATATATATATATATATATCAACTTAACCCTATTCTCCAATTCAGAACAACTCTAACTTCCTTTGTCTCCTGCAACTTCCACGGTGCACCTAACAAAATTATTGCAAAATTATTCACTACAAGAAAAATGACTTTTTGTAGTCAGTTAATTTCAGCAAAATGACTATTTACAGCTAAAATTAATCGCAAATAATATTTTTTTCGTAATTCATTGGTCACAAAAGCTCACATTTCTTGTAGTGATTGCAACATAATGCGAAAATTCATTAATGAATAATTAAACATTACCTTGCTCTTTTATTTTGGAACCAAACCTCCACTTATCTCGGCTTTAGTTTCAATTGCTCGGCTAGTAATTTTCTCATATCGCATTTGAATTATAGTGTTGTTACTTAAATTTTGTTTGTTTGTCATCTACAATGTTGTTTGATCTCTCTTTGGGGTTCCTTTTAAGTACCATTTTGAGTAGTATTTCTCTCTACGGTTTCCTTGTTGGTTTTTAAACTTAAATTGATTAAAATATTTAATGTTAAGTAAAAAATATTGTGAACCATTACCATTATTTAATGCATTGATTTAGTTGTCTAGATTTAAATAATAAGATGTCATTGTAACTTGAACCAATGTATGCTTCTTGGAAATATGAGCCTTAACCGCTTGCCAACCAAACAAAGGGTTGTACCATTTGGCAAATTAGAAATATTTTCAAAATATTCTCTAATATTTGAGAAGTTGCGACTTTCCAAAAGAGCCCATTCATTCTAATTGTGATTTTTTACAAGTACAATTTCATTTAAATAAGTTGTGACTTTTCACAAGTATTATTTCATTTAAATAAGTTGTAACATTTCACAAACGTTCTTTCATTCTCTATAATAGGAAACCCCACCCCTAAATTTATTTACTGAAAATTCTCTACAAAATTAGAGAATCATTTCCTCCTTCTTTTCTCTTTCCTTGGGCTTTGGCTATTTTATATTAGGTTCGACAATCTCTATTTGTGTGCACCGATAAGAAGATTAATGAGAACCGACGTTGTATCTTAGAAGTAGACTGCCAAGAAACCTAGTGCATGAGTAAATTTGGCGAAATCTACTCTAAGTAAAGAATTCATCACAACATACCTTACCATTGAGTCATTTCTTTCTAATTTGCTTGTTACATTACATGTTCTCTAGTTTACAAAGCATTTGCACATAGATAATTTATTATTCAAAATATTTCCAACAATCTTAGAGTATATTCTTTCTCTTTGTTAAATTAGAGGTGTGTGTTAATTGATTGGTTATCACCATGACTTCAAATGAACTTATTGCACCTGAGAAATTTGGAGTCAATTTTAAGCGTTGACAAGAAAAGATGAAAATCTTTCTTACAATGCTTGGATTATATTTTATTATTGAAAATGATCCTCCATTATTGAAAATGATCCTCCTTCTGATGATTCACATGAGCCTACACGTAATGTTGAATTGCAAATAAGTGCAGAAAAAGATCATTTGTGTAGATGTATGATTTTAAATCATTGAAGTGATACACTTTTTTATGTTTGCCTACATATTAAATCTGCCATAGATATTTGGAGTGCTCTTCATAAGAAATATGGTGTACAAGATGCCAAAATAGATAAGTACACCACGAGTCAAGTTCTTGAGCAAATAGGGAATGCGTATTACTGAACGTTTGCAAGTTGATTGTATAATAGACAAGTTATCTCCTTTATGGAAGAATTTTGGCCTATCTCTTAAATATAAGATTGAAGATATGACCATGGGAAACCTTAATCTCTACCATTAGGATTCAGGAACAACACTTGGAATATGATCTTGTCCTACCATTGGTTTTTGATTTTCAATCTAAAGCAAACTTTGTAGAAGGCCATAGAATGCATAAGAACCCATTACACCAGAAGCTAAATTCAATAAGAGTAGAACTAGTTATGGAAACAATTTAAAATCAAAGTCTTATTATATTAGCAGAGATGATAAAAGACCCATTTGCTTTAACTGTAACGAATTGGGTCACTTGGCCAAAAAATGTTGCTATAAAAAGAGGAAAAATCAAGGCAACGAACAACCAAGATCATATGGTGCTTTCTGGAATTGACTATGTTGGAACCGATGAACAGTATGTAACCATTAGTCCCCAAGTTTATCTGGCGTATAGTGCTACTGGTTGGATAGTAGACACAAGAGCCAATGTCTTGTCACTTCTAACCACATATAGGATACAAGCGGCATGAAAGTGACAATGGGTAATTTCCATCCAATATACAGGCTACATATTGTAATTTCCATCCAATAAAGTTATTGTAACTAATTATGGGTCATTTGTGGAGAAAGGTTATGTAAGTGGTGGTTTGTTTGTAATTAATGTTCAAAACAATGTAGAAAAAAAAACTGATTTAATAATAAATTTCATATTCTACATATTCCTCTTCAATGTGGCATGTAGATTAGGTCATGTTAATCATCATAACGTCAAAAGAACGATAGATTTAGAGATAATTCCTAAATTTCTTGTTGGTTTGGATGAAATATGTTTAATGTGTTCAATCGAAACAGCCTAGAAAGCCATTTAAATCTATTATAAGAAGTTCGCCACTACTTGAATAATTCATAGTGATTGATGTTATTTAAATGATGTCTCTTTTAAATGTAGTAATAAATACTTCATTACTTTTATAGATGATATATCTAAATTTTGTTATGTTTACTTGATGAAAATAAAAGATGAATCTTTTAGTAAATTTGTCATCTATAAACTAAAGTTGAAACCAATTTGAGAGAAAAATAAAATTAGCAGATCTGATACTTGTCTAATCAATTAGTTCAATACTGTGAGAAGAATGATATTATACGTGACGAAACTGCTCCATATTCTCATCAATCCAATGGTGTTTCTGAAAGAAAAAATAGAGCCTTAGTAGATATGATCAAATACATACTCTTTAGTTCTAGCCTACCTGAGCAATGGCGGGGGGAAAGCAATATCTGCATCCTGTTTTATCTTGAATAGAGTGTTATTTAAGAGATCTAACAAGACACCATATGAATTCTGGAAGAATAGAGTACACAATATTAATTTCTTTAGAGCTTGGGATTATCTTCAAAGGTTAATGTTCCAAAAATTAAGGGAAAAAAACTAAGTCCTAACATAGTAGATGCAATGTTCACTAGGTATGCTAGACATAGTTTTGCATATAAGTTTTTAATTATCAAATTAGATGTCCAAGGTATTGATCCCAACACCATTATGGAGTCTAGGGATGCAACATTCTTTGAAGATCTTTTTCCTTTCAAAAATAAATTAGAAAGTGTGATATCTCGGATTTTCATAAGGAACCTTATTTATGTTTGGCATGAATAATAATAATATTTTATTGTAGAGGTATTTGGATTGTTATAAGGAAGAGCCTTTTTAGGATAATCTCAAAGTTTGTTTAGTTTGGACTCTTTTGGTACAAGGCCTTTTGTTTTGTTAAGGCATAAGAAGGATTAGGCCCAAGAGAGTGAGCCCATGAGATCTTTTACCTTGGAAGCCCAAGTTAAGCCTTGGAGGAATAAGAAGACGCCACTTGGCTTTAGAGAAGGATAAAGTGGACATTTCTGAAAAAAATTTACTTTGGACACTTGTTAAGATCTTGTGTAAAGGAAAGGAAAAGTGAGAGAAGGCTCAAGAAAAACTCAAGGAATTCGATCATAAAGTGCTAGGCGCCACTTGTGACTTTGAATCTCACTTGGACACGTGTCAAGCTAAGACACAACCTACCTTTTTGCTTTTCTAAAATGTGTCTTATTTGGAGAAGAGGAAAATGTGATTCTAGAAGGTTTTTGTGTAAGAAGGAGAGTGATAGGCATATTGAGAGAGAAAAGTTGAGTGTAAGAAGGGGAAATGTACCTAGGAAATGACAAAAAGTTCGTTTTACTGCCATACATGGTCTCCTTATACACTTCACACACATTACGTGTCACCTATGTAAGAAGAGGGAATTAGGGTTTTGAGCAAAAAGACTTAGAAGCCCTTTTATGCTTTGAGCCTAGATAAAAGTTGAAGGGCGTAATGGGAAAGATGGGGAGAGGAGATTTTCAAATGTGAGGGGGAGGATTTAGTTGAATCCCCTTGATCTTTTGTCTTTCCCAGGACATCTCATCATAAGAGAGAAAGTGGAAAAATGGACATGTGTCGAGCATGCATTGGGTGATTTTTGTGAGAGTGGATTCTATATAAAGCCTTGATCGAAATTTGGGAGAGCTTTTGGCATGCTTTTTTTTATTTCTTCCTACCCTTTAGGGTTTTTGCCAATAAGTTTATCTACTAAGTCACCACTTTCCTTCACTTTTTTACTAGCCAAACACTCTTGTATTTTCATTTTTTTGAGTTTTTCTACGTTAAAGGAAGATTACTACACAAAGGCAAGCACATTTCTATTTGTTTTAATACACCATGAACGATTTTGAGTGAGGAAATAATCTTGTTATTTTCGGTGCTAGAGGTTTTCTACACAAACACTCACTTTCACTCAAAAATTAGGATTTTTCATTTTTTTTTAAATGAAATCCTAGATATTCTCAAGGTATTGGGAAAGAATGAGGTTTTTAATAAAAGAGTTTTAGGTTTCAATAGAGAAAAGAAAACTAAGACTTTGACTCCTTAGAGTTTCGGCCCTATGATTTTTGGAAGGAAGATTCGATCTTCTAAAGCACTAAGCCTCATCTTCACTTGGAGATTTCGGATTTAAAATTTTCATGAGAAAGAATGTATTTTTACAAGAAAGTACATGATGTACAAGTTAAAGTCACGAGTCTTATATTCATGTTTATGCATTTGTTTGCATTTACTTTTATGTGTCTATGATATATACGCTATGTTATCTATTTACTTACTGAAACTTCTCGAAATCTCATTGTGGTAGTTTCTTGAAATGGTAGAAGTTGTTATAGGTTAAGATGGAGAAGTGCAAGAGGTCGCCTCCCAAGAAAGCTCAGGGGACCTCGAAGAGCCCTAAAGGTCTCTTGGAGTCCTTTGTTCTAGACAGGTTGCAGGCAGCCGATCAGTTCCTAATTGAGATTATGAAACTTTTTAAAGAGTTAAGGAGGATTTTGAGCCGCCCTAAAGGTCTCTTGGAATCCTTCGTTCTAGACAGGTTGCAGGCAGCCGATCAGTTCCTAATTGAGATTATGAAACTTTTTAAAGAGTTAAGGAGGATTTTGAGCCAAGGAATGACCTGGTAAGGTCGACCCAGTAGGACCATTAGCACTAATTTGAAGAAAGAAGACTTAGTTTATATTGGGAACTAACTGTAGTTTGGAAATGGTCCCTACTTATTTTGGGGAGTGCTAGACACTTAACTTTTGAAGTGCACTTGCTTTATTTAAGCTTTTGGGATAATTGTATTATTATGGTATTATGCGATACTATTATATCATTTATTGGCTTAGATTATTAGAAAGAATTTTTTCACTGTCATTTTTATTGCATGTAAGTTATGTGCATTGCATCTTAATTATCGTGTACTAGGGATATGTATCCTTGTGTTACATGTCCCAATGATTCAAGTCATCATTATATCCCAAGCATGGGTTGGGGGCGTCACAAAAAGATATTTATATACATTAAGTTTCCTTTCACAAGTAGCCAACCTACCATTACATCTAATCCTGAGAGTGCATCTGGATTAGAAAATGAACTTGAAAGAGGTAACGAGTGAAAAAGGAAAAGAATTTTGGACATGGTTTTTATAGTTATTCTATGGAGGAAGACCCATTGACTTTCAAGGATGCCATGCTTTCTTTGATTCTACTTTTTGGAAAGAAGCAGTAATTAATGAGATGGAATCTCTTAAGACTAATGGCACTTCGAACTTATGTAATCTTCCTCCTAGATGTAAAACCATTGGATGCAAGTGAAATTTTAAAAATAAATTGAGACCTGATTGTACTCATATTGGATTAGCCAACATTTTTTTTTAGAAAGTACAAGTTTGCATACATATCAAAAAAACAATAATGTTCAAATTTAAAGAGTTACTATTCATTTGCTAAAACAAAAAGTATTTTTATTTCATTTTTTTCACTTTTTTCTCCTCATTTTTAATCAAATATGACAAAAAATTTTGATATGTGTGCAAACTTATACTTTTTGAAGAAAACTTTTACCTAATTCAATGACAGTGCTCTAAGCGCAATGGTAATGAATTGGTTATAGCTCAATGCAACTTTAAAATAGCCAAAGATGTGAAAAAATACATCCACATTAGACTAGCTATAACTCCAAGTCTTAAGACTTGAGCTACAATAAAAACTCATAACTCGCTAACATTGGCAAGCTCTTGTTCACCATTCAAGTTATTATTTTATGATTTTATTATCGGAAGAAGAGGCTTGAAATGTCCCCTTCGTTCCCTCAACGTTTTCTCTCTTCTTCAGACCTGGGTAGAGTCTGTCCCTTTTCTCTCCCTCATTTGGTTTCTTCACTGTCTTCTAAGAGCATCCAAGATTCGTGGCTCAATCGTAGGTAGGTAGGGACAAGGCTTCCACGATCACGCTCGTTGAACTCGTACACTTGAAGTTCCTGGACTTTGGCTGCAAAAGAAAGACAGGAAAAAGGGTAAGAGAAGATCCAACCAAAACTCTGATTTTGTAGAATAAAAAATTTTGACAATGGGTTTGCGAGCTTGATGGGTATGAGTGTGTTGGTAGGGAAAGAGGCATACATCACAAAAAGGAAACCTTTGGAATAATGCGGAATAATAGGCAAAATGTCAAAAAGTGCTTAAAATAAATTATCTACAAGTATTTATACTAAGAGCTAAAAATAATACAAAATAAACTTATTTTTGAATAACTAGATTGATAAAAAAAATTGTTGAAAAATAATAATTTTAGTATTTGATAAAATTATTAATTAATATATGAAGTATATTTGCAAAATATTAAAAAAAATATTATTAAAATATATAATATAATATTATTATTTAGACTTTAAAATGATTAATCCAATGCGGACTATCTAACTAAAAGATGATATTATAGCTAAAAGGGTAGGATGCTAGCTCCAATTTGGACTTGGCAATGGCCTATTGCCAATACTCTAATGCATCTTTCACCTTCCTCTTCACTCTTAATTTCGGTTGAATTCATGGCTCCGTCAGAAACGTCCCAAATATGCTTTATATAAATGGATATCAATAATATCTCATTTCTGTGTCGATCATTGTGAGGTAGTTTGTATATGCACATATGAGAACAAGTGAAATTTGATGGTTAATTAAACTTGCATGTTATCCTTTGAAAGGGGATGGAATTTGGATACTAGCATATCAAACAAAGAAATTTAAAGAGTAGGATAAGTTAATTGTGAGGCCTAAATTATCGATGTTAAATGTTATTTTCTTTCTCAAACTAATAGGAATTAATTTCTCAACAATATACGCCCAAGATAGTTGAAAATTAAATTGCAATGAGAAAGAGTGAGTCTTAATTTTATTTATTTTTTTGATAACAAACATAACTATCTTTATTCATCAAATGAAAGCATTACACTTGAGAATCAAACCAATAGACATTAGCCATACAATCAGGAATAACATCCCATTGAGCCTTTGGCTTCACCCTCCCTCCCCCTTTCTCTCATCCCCCCCATCTCACTCTTTTTGTCTCTTCTTTAGCATTTCTCCCATTTTTTTCTTGCGTTTTTGGTTCATTTTTCTCTCTGTTGGTGACTCGATCTCAAAGGGGGTGGGTTTTTTCCGGTGGCCTGCCACCACTTCAAAGGAATAGAAGTGTCGTCTCCCTCTTCTTCCTTTTCCCCCTTTTACGGTTCCGTGTGCAGCAACTTGCGTTTTTATTTTTTTTCCTTTTTCGGGTCTAGCTTGCGGGTAGAGATTTCGTGAGTTTTTGGTGGCTTGCCGCCATCACTCACCTCACCGGAAGGCCCCTTAGTTGTCGATCTATTAGCCTGTCAGAGGGTTTGCTGGAAGGAGTGGAGCGTGCTCCACACTTGTGGATCGGAGTTTGGCATGCCTTCCATCCGCTCCCACCTAAAGGACTCTCTGACCACAGTGCGAGGCGCCTCTAGGCTTAGCAACGGCAGAGGCTTCAACAATGGTGGTTCGGTTAATCCCTGAGCAACAACGGCAGAGGCTTCCATTACACCTAAGCCTATGTTGTTTTCTCGTTGTTTTTAGTTTCGTTTTGTTGGTCTGTTTTGTTTATTTTTTATCTGTGTTGTTGTTTCTTTTGTGGTTTATTGGTGCTATTTGTTTGTGGTTTGTAATAATAAAAAAGGAAATCTACTTCCTTTAGTTGTCTGTTTTCTCTTTGGAGGAGAAGGGTTTTGGTCCCTCTCCTCTTTTGGAGGAGGGAGGGTGTTGCTCTCCATCTCCTTTTGGTGAGTGGAGATTTTGTTACTTTAGGTTATCTCTGCTTAATAGAGCGTCTTACTCTTGGGCAAATCGAAATTGAATTCTCTTTATGGTTTTGTCACATGAGAGTATATAAAAGTTAAGACAATGTCCGCTACAAATTTTATTTGTGCATGGGGGTGTCCTAATTAGCAATTTAGTTTGATTGTAATCTAGGTCTTTTCCTATATTTCAGTCATAGTTGTAACTTCATTTTTATGAAATACAATGAAGTTCTTCATTTCAAAAAAAAAAAAAAAAGGAATAACATCCCACCAAACTGATAAAGACTTTAAATTACATGCATAGCAAGCCAACGAATCTGCAACACTATTTGTTTTCCTTCCTTTGGGTGATACTAATCAAGATTGTGCTGTTTGCAAAATTCCTCTAATTTCATGCACAATATTACCCCAGATAGAGCTTGGATGATCTTCTTTGTTAATCTCCTGCACTACAAGTAATGAGTCACTTTAAATCAGTAACTTAGGTATTCCCATCGGAATACAAAGATGCATGCCTCGTAAAATTGCAAGAAGCTTGATCTGGAAAAGGGTCATTAGTCAGGTGCTCTGGTTTACTCACAGCAAACAAAACATGTCATTTGTCATTTCGCAAGGCCATACCCACATTTGATTTATGATGGTCACTAAAAACTGCCCATCAACATTGAGTTTAAGTTTCCCCAATGGTGGAGGAACCCAACTACAAAGTTTCATAGGACCATTCTGAGTAGAACCAGGTTGATCATAATACAAAGTGAGAGCATGGTTAATAACATGTTGCGGAGATTAATAATTTTTCTAGAACATACATAATTTGATTCCTCTTGTACCATAAACCCCAAGCAATGAGAAATATCTTATCTAACCCTCCAGTTCTTCTTCTCTTTTGACAAAAATAATTAATTGCCAAAGACTGCTTCTGTCATTCATATCAGCAAGGAAACTAAATTGATGGTGCTGACAATCTGCAATAACTGGACACTCAAATAAAGCATGATTAAGATCTTCATCAGCTCCTGGACAGCAATGACACTTAGCATCCTCAAGTACTCTTCGATGCTTCAAATTCAGCAAAGTATGTAATGCATTCTTTATCAACCTCCATGCAAAAACCTTCACTCTTTATGGCACCTTTAACTTCCATTTGCATTTACATACCTGGCGATGCTCATCTGCAGATGAACACTCAGCCACCTGTCTCTCACCAGTTAAAGATTGGAAATACCTGTATGCACTCTTCACTATATAAAGACCACTCTACTCAAGTTCCCAAACCAAACAATCTTGTTCGTGATCAGCAAAGTAGCATATTGAGAACAAATTAGCTTCCTTGACAGGTAGTAGGCTTCTCACTTTTTCCAAATCCCAGGATCTTGTATCTTCATCAATCAAAAAGTCCACCATTAAATCTGCCAGTTGTGGATTTAGTCCAAGAGCGGGGGTAGGAACCAACACATGATTTGGTAACCAATAATCTGACCAAATGTTAATGTACTTACCATCCCCAACTCTCCATCTGCACCCCTTCATCAAATTAGCCTTAGCCTCCTAAATACCCCTCCAAACATATGAGGGTTCTGAGCCTAACTTTGAATCTTTAAAACTGGTAACTAGAAAATACTGAGCTTTAAAAATCTTGTGCAATAAAGTAGACACATTTTGCATGATCCTCCATCCATGTTTAGCCAAAAAGGACATGTTAAAAGTGTGAAATTGCTTGAAACCCATTCCTCTCATAGCCTTCGAAGCACACAACTGTATTTAGCTAACCCACCTAATTTTCTTCTCCTCATTCTATCCCTACCAAAAATTTGCCATAAGACTTTCTAAATCATTACACAAAGATTTTGGAAGCGTAGAACAACTCATTGTATAGGTGGGAATCGAAAGAGCAAGTATCTTAATCAAGATTTCTTCCCCTCTTTGTGACAATAATTTTTCTTTTCACACTTACAATTTAGCCTAAACTCGATGCTTAAAGATGAGAAAGCTTGATATTTGCCTCTGCCCACCATAAGAGGTAGTCCCAAGTACTTATCATATTGTTGTAAAGTTTGAACCCCCCAAAACCTCATAATCTGATCTTGATGTGCAGTTAAACATTTTAGCTGAAGACCACACTTGTTTTTTCTCTATTAATTATTTGTTCAGAAGCTTTCTCATATATCTCCAATTGTTCTAGTATATGCATGCTAGTTTGCAAGTTTGCTTAAGAGGTATTATATATAACACTTCCAAATGTGTTTCACTTTTTGAAATTATAAAAAGTCAAATGTTATTAATCTCCAATGCATTACGAATCCCGAATCTCCAATGGATGGGTCGGTTAACCCATCCACGCGAAGTAACTTTCGAATTCCGCGGGATCGGTTAACCCACCCATGCGAAGTAACTCTCGAATCCCGCATGATCGGTTAACCCACCCACGCGAAATAACTCTCGAATCCCGCGGGGTCGGTTAATCCATCCGCGTGAAATAACTCTCGAATCCCGCAGAGTCCGTTAACCCACCCACGTGAAATAACTCTCGCGAACGAATCCCACGGGGTGGGTTAACCCACCCACGCGAAGTAATTCTCGAACGAATCCCGCGGGGTCGGTTAACCCACCCACATGAAGTAACGTTCGAATCCCGACATCAAACACATAACTTATGCTTCAAAATTCTTGGTTAAGTTTATACTTAACCAAAAATTCACGGGGTATAGCACGAAAGCATCAGATATAAAATTAAGGAATTGAACTAGCAATCACAGAGCATGTAAGAGAAACCAAGGTTACGAATTTCATATATCTCGATTTCATATATCTCGGAGCATCAGTTACAAAAAAAAAAAAGAAGAAGAGGAGGTGGTCTCGGTTACAAGTCAGATCTCAGGAGGAGGAGGAGGAGGATTATCAAAAGGTGGATAACCACGCTTCCCGATCTTCTTTACAAACTTCTTCGCAACCCGATCTGGACGAAGAGACTTCGGACTTATATTATTTGGGTTGAGCTGAGGGTCTACCAAAAGCTGGGCTCCTATCCGACGCAGACCTTCGGCATAACCATACCTCCAGGCCGTTGCGAATGGCTACCACTCGAGATATTTGCTGCTCAAGGTCATCTATTCTCGTATGGGCATCCTCCAAAGCATTGCGAGTTTCCCTTAACTCGGTCTCTTGAGCAGCCCGAATATGTTCCAACCTTGCCAAAGCCTCCTTGGTATGCTCTGAGCTAGCCAATTCTTCTTCCCGAGCTACACGAGCACGCTCGGAAACCACCAGCTCTTCTTCCCTTAAAGAAAGGGTTTGAGCAGAGGCAGCTAGTTCCGACGTTTGAGCAGTCAACTTAGCTTGGAGAAATACTTTGTCTTGCTGGGTGGCTGATCTAGCATCTAGAAGGCGAGCGTTGCTTCAGTGAGCTATCGTCAAGAAATCCCGAGCCGCTTCCAATTCGGCTCGAAGAGAAACATTGGCCTTCTCTAGCCTGTTCTTATCAGCCCCCAACTTTTTGACCGTCTTGATCAGGCCGCTACAAGTTCGCTGAGATGACTCAAGCTGGTCTTTCGCTTGTTGTAACTTGTAAAGACCAAACTTGCAGACGGTTCCGAGCTCACTATTGAATTTAGTGAGCTCTGCTAGCTCGGAACCCACAGCCTGAGATATTTTATTAGCGACCTGAGCGCAAAGGAAAAAGACTATCAGTTCGACAAAAGAAAAAAGATTGTGCATAGATCTAATAAAATACACGGGTCGAACCTGTATTAGCAGAGGCTCCAGCATTCTAGCCACCAACTTGGAAGCATCCGTCCTGGCTTGCTCGAAATGGGAGGGACGCTCCGAAGTCACCTCACCAGTCCGATCTCCCCTATTCGATTCTGACTCGAAAAATTCCCCGAGCATCGCAACTCCACTCCGAAATCGAAAAGGGATGGAGGACGAGCAGGAATTTTCGAGCCCGGGGATGACTGCCGTCCCTCGAACTGAGTCCCTAACCCGACCCCATCTAAAAAATGGGCGGTGGCTCAGTTCGAGTGTACGAAGTCGACCCCTTATCAAAAATCGGGGGTGGACCTTCGGGGGATTCATCAAGCACGACGAATGGCTGCTTGCCCTCACTGGAGGCATCCACATGCGTCCCTTCCTCAGGAATGCCAACCTCGCCCACCCTCTCGGGCTCGATCCTGCACCACTTCTGCGCTCCTACTCCTTTTGTAGGCTGACTACTTCCTTATCGCCTCCAAAATCAAATTCCCCATCACTTTCACCCATACCTTCGGAAGCGTCCGAGTGACGCTTGGAAGAAGAGGGGGGGGGGAGTGGGCAATTGATTTGCCCTAGCAACTTGCTCTTCCGAATCTTGGCGGAAGATCTGCTCGAATGGCATAGCGCCAGTTGAAAGATCGGCAGCACAATCTAAAGCCTCTTGGAAGGCCCGGTCGATGTCCTCTCCATCCGAAGACTCAATCCCTGCCGCATCTGTTGCTTCTATTCGGGCTTCAAGAACAATTCTCCTAGCCTCGGACCTGATCCGCTCGGTTTCTAGGAAACGAAGCCCATCCGAGGATGTCAACGAGGGAGCTTGCACAGGACTATGACCGGGGAATTCGTAAGAAAGACTCGAACGTCCTGGTCTTCGATACATGGACCCTTCCTTTTTTTTTTTTTTCTGTTTCTTAGGACGGGCACCACGGCTCGAAGTTGCATCACCGTGACGACTTTTTGTACGTCGCTCCTTCTGAGCCTCCTGGTCAGAAACCCGCTTGCGAGACAAATTGGGAAGCTCCTTAGGAACGTTAAAAAAGTTCTGACCTTCGGCATAAGATCGGTCTGGCTGACTCAGATACTCTTCAATGTTCTCCTCAGTTAAAAGAGCATCGGACCATAATCGGTTAGGATCTTCCGCCCCCCAGGAGAGGACAGCCTTTATTCTCTCAGTTTCCTGGGCAGTGAGAGTGATCTCCATGTGCGTTGGGGAAGGGAGAAAACCCTAGTCTTTCTGAACAGGGAATTCACTCCCTTCTCCCTCAGGAAATTCCCAATCCCTGCCCGAAACAAAGAAAAACTTCTTGTGGTAGTCTCGGGCACTCGAATGTCTCTCCTCCATCTGAATCAATCGACACTTAGGCTTTATCTGGAAGCCTGCGACATTTCCATCACGACGGAGGAGCCGATACATCCAGAAAAATTTTCGAGCCATCAAATCGGGGTAAGGATCGTTCCTCCCAGAAAGAACGATCCGAAACACCACACAGATGGCCAAAAGAATGCGCCACCCGTTCGGCAAAATTTAGGCAGGGGCTAAGCCCAAGAAATGAAGAACTTCTCGAATGGGGCGGATGAAGGGGAGGCAGAAACCCTTTGAGAACATTAGGTAGAAGAGGACAACTTCTTGGGCCCTCCCTTCGCGATCGCAAGTCCTGACGCCATCCTCGGGAGCTTCCAGGGAATGTCGCCAGGGAATACGATGCTTCTTTCTAAGTGCATCAATATCGGAGGACTGCATGAAGGAAGTCCAATCATTACCCGCGAAAAAAGGGCAAGGATCAGAGAAAGCCATGGAGACAGAAGTTCAGAATAATGCAAGAAAAGAGGGACAGACAATAGAAAAACAATGGGGCAGCAAAAGGTAAGAATCAAGATTGGGCAGAGAAGGAAGAACAGAAACGAGGTTTCTGGATAATTTATACCCAGAAATCGAATTAAAGACGCGCGGGAAATGAAGCGATATCGACGCCATATCCCCTGACATGACCCATGGGAACATGGGACGTGTTCAAGGCTAGCCAATCAGAAGTAAGAGGCGTGCGCCGAAATGACAAACCAGGTAATAATGATCTAACTCGTGCATATCACGAGCTAATCATGGTTTAACAGCACAACAAGAAACGTCAGCAACAGTTCGAAAATCGGAGCGATGGGATAATTAAATTCTAAAAGGTATTGAATACTCGACACGAAAGACAAACGATCGTGATCCAGTATTAATAGTTCAGAAATTGAATCGTCCCCAGAAGTCCAACCAGTAAGTGAAACAACATGCCAACTGGCATCACCTCGGATTTATTCGACCAAATCTTTCCGCTTGGACAAGGGAACACAGGGGCGACCCCCGTTGCTGAGACAGAACATGAACAAAGAAGAGATGGACGCTATCTCTAAAATTTTTTAGAATCTCCATCGAAGTGCTTTCGATAAAAATTCGTGGGGTACTGAAAGGATAGTTGGCGACAAGCCAAAGCCCGAAAGGAATGGACTCGAAGCCCATGGTCCAAACCCGGATAGCACGTGTCCAAACCCTACTGGAGATGTCGAAATCAGAGAAAACTCGAATCACAAACCACCACGACAAAAGAAGAAAAGAACAAGGCAGCTTCGATCATACGCTAATGTCAGAAACTAGATTATATTTACTAGCGCAATTTACGGATCCATCTCACATCAGAGTCACTCTCGCATTTATGAATGACCGAATTATCGTCATTCTGACAGATTTCCTCACTTAAATGCACAAATACTATGAACACGCCACATTAACTACTGAACTGGATAAAGATGAGGCCGCATTTAATGTTACCATTCAGAAGGATCGGATTTTCCTTCCCTGGGATGACAGTCGAATGATGTCCCAACTAGTAGATCTTTTTCTTCAAACCGTCTCCCAGGAAAAACACAGGTGACTACCTATAAATAAGATTTGATAAAATCCAAAAAAGGTACATTCCGACATTTCCTTCTACAAACTTCACAATTCATATTCCCCATACTAATTTAATCATCAGAGCGGTCTCAGACCCCGACCATCCTTCTTCTTGTATTTGCAGGTCTCGGTCGATTGAGAATTCGAAAGGTTGAATTGTAGAATACATCCTTAACACACATCTATTTTTTTTTTCTTTTACTATTTCTTTGATAATATTGTGAATTCTTTTTTTTTTAATATTTAAGATCACTAAAAAATATGCATAAAAAAATTGAAAAACAAAATCTAAAAAAATCAAATTCTTGTAATTTTGCTGCACCACAAATGAAACCATAATTCTCCAAAGGAGAATACTTCCTGCACCGTGAGGTGTACACCGTTCGTTTCCTATTTTCTTTTTTTTTTCTTTTTGTTTTTACTTGATGATTAAAAAAATATTATTTAATAATATTATGATTTTTATTTTTTTGAAAAATGTTTAAGAATGTTAAAAGATTGATAAAAAAAATGAAAAAACAAAAAAATAAAAAACAACTAACGATACAATGAAAGGGGTGCTACAACAATCACCCTCATTTAAAATTTATATAAAATATATAAAAAATGATAGATGCAAACGTAGATTTGTAAACGATATACAATTACTTTAAAAAAAGTGAATATATATAGGACCTATTTAAAAAAAAGTTAACTTTTTTAATAGTGAACCATAATTTTTATTAAAGTAATTACATGTCGCTTACAACTCCATAATTATATATAATATTACCCAAAATACATATGCGTTGAAGTGATTATTTACATTCCAAAATACATATGCGTTGAAGTGATTATTTACATTTAACAAGCAAGTACCATTCGTCAATGTAAATATTGTTTTGTTATTTCTTTCTTTTTCCTAATCTTTTATCATATTTCCCACCTTTACACTTTTATTTTTAAAAAATTATAATATTATTAGATCATTTTATTTTAATATATAAAAAGAAAAAGAGTCATGTTAAATGTTTTTTCTCAAAAGGATGAATAACGCTGCAGCATCTTTAAAAGGATAAAAAATCATTATGAAAAATTATATATAGGATGAATAAGTTTTTCTGCTTTTTATTTTTATTTTTATTTTTTATTTTTTATTAGGCTATTGACGTTATTTTGGCAATAGAAATAAAATTCGTACAATATAATAAATATTTTAATTTTTTTTAATTTTAAAATAATTATAATATTATAAAATAATATTTTATTTAATTTTTAATTTTCATCTTAAATTATCGTACCCCAACTTACTAATCCAAACAAAATAATTTAATACTTATGATTTGACACATGATGTTGACCTAGGAACAGAAATTCGTGTGAAATTGGTGGTTTATTTATTATATCTCAAGAATCAAACCACGTAAGTGAAGTTATTACTTGGACTAGTACCATACAACTTATCCAAATAAACGTTTCAATATTTTGGCAGCATAAAAATTAACACCTCTTCTCGACCAGAAAGTCTTTTTCAGAGCAGTAATATACACCAGTTTTCAAAATGGACCATACAACCAACATATATGGTCTGTCTTTGGATAAAGATCAATTATATTCGGAACAATGGAATAATGCTAACTAATATGACAAATGCAGATGATAAATCGACCACGTGATCAATGAAGACAATTTATATCCAAATAAAGGTTTCAATATTTTGGCAGGATATAATATAATATCTTTTGCAGCGATGTAACGCTTGGAAAAACCTAACACCTGATCTTCATCTCGACCTGAAAGTCTTTTTTAGAACAGTGGTATACAGCTGTTTTCGAAATGGACCATACAATGATACAATGGAGACAATTTATATTGACAAGGACTAGGATTTGTTTTGATTTAGAAGTGAGTTGAACTCATTTCAATTCATTTTTATTTTAGTATTATATTTTTATAATTTTTTTATATAAAATATAAATTTTTATACGTATTTTTTAAATTTCAATACATCTTTTTTAAATTTCAATACATATTTTTTAAATCTTAAAATAATAATAATATTAAAAAATAAACTAAACTCATCTCAACTCATTTTATCTCTGAATCCAAACGGGATCTAGGAGTTCGAGCAAGATCAGGGACACGCAATATAAATTGAGTAAGCTGATAAAATTTAAGTTATTATTATTTATAATATAATAAAATATAAATTATTAATAAAATGTGGCTTTAATATTTAAATTCTTTAAATAGCAATTCTTTTAAATTTATATTTAATATAATAATTTAAAATGAGTCTATATCGTAATTTTTGTGCCTCAATTTAACAAGATTTTAAGAAAATTATTAAAAAATATAAATTATTCATTTTATTACATATTAGATTTAGTATTATGGACCTTGCATATTTTAGAAAATATAACAGTTATTTAAATTTTTTATTTAATGAAATAGTTTTATATTTTTTTCTAAATAAAGTAAAATAAAATAAAGTAAAGAAATCTCACGTTTTTAATTTTGGGAGCCTTACCCTTAAGCGGCCATGGTTCCCAAGGCATCTCTCTCGATTCTCTTCATTGCAATTTGCAAAAATGAGACGTTAGAGAATTTGGCCGCGTCCTAATGTAAATCGTTCCACTCATATTTTATGAATAAACAGAACCTTAAAAAGAAAATATTTATCATATATTTGTTTATATTTTGAAGTCTTGTTTGGATAGTAAAATAAGATAAGATTATATAATTTTAAATAAAAATTATATGAAAATTAAATAAAATATTATTTTTTAATTATATTATTATTATTTTGATAATTAAAAAAATTAATTTAATTTTTATAAAATTTAAAATAATAATAATATTAAAATATAATATTTTAATAATATTTTATTCAATTTTTATCTGTAACGTATCAATATCTTACCATCCAAACGAACGGTCATAAACATAACGTGGGGACCTGAACTAAAATAGCTGACGAGGCCTAATAGAGTCTACAGCTACGTCAAATTTTCCTTTAATTATGTGGGGACAGAACAATACTTGCTGCAACATCTAAGAATGAATAATGATAAGGTTATATTTTATTTATAATTATTTTATTATTATTTTTTTATTTTTAATTTTTTATTTAATAATTATAAAAGTAATTATTAATAAAATTATATATTTTAAATTTTTTTTAATAATTAAAGATGCTAAAAAAATATTTAAAAGAAAATTAGAAAAAATAAACAATTAAACTAGAGTGACAAAATAGTGATAAATAAGATGTAACCCTATCACTACTCTTGAATAATCTATTCTAAAGGTTTGAATGAATAATGATACTATGACCAAGGGCGGACCTACAGCTAAGGCATAGGATATAAATATAAATATATATTATTTATATTTATATCCCCCAAAATTTAAAAAAAAATATTATATAAATATATATAATCTTTTTATATATAATTAAAATCACTCACTCAAATTATAAAAAAATAAAAATTGTCCTCCCAATATTTAAAAAATTATCATTTGCTAGTTTATATTGAGAAAAAAAATTATCAAAAGTTTCACTATTTTATGAAAAATCGTCGTCGAGTTTAATGTGAAGGAAAAATCCTAAGTTTATTTATTTTATTTTATTTTTAATTTTTTTGTAATGGTCTCTAACTAGTAAATTATGGAATTTAAAAAAAAATTATGTTATAAGATGATTTATAGGTATATATTTTTGTATATGATTTTATGCCGTATGATTATTGTTATTTGTATATAGTCACGTACAAAATATATATTATATATTTTTACTTATACATAACACATCCTTTGTCAATCGCCTCTCAAACATTAAATTCTAGTTTCGTCCCTGACTATGACACTCTATTTTGTCTTTTATTTTGATCACTTGGGTATATAATTTTATTTATATAATTTTTTTTCATTAATTAATTAAGAAAATATTTAATAGTATATTTATTTTTAAATTTTTTAAAAATATTTAAAAATATTAGAAAATATGAATAAGAAAAAAAAAAGAACAAAAAGAAGGTTTTTTGCCTATAAGTCATGTCCACCAATCACGGCTAGACAGCACCCTCTCATATTTTATTATTATTATAATTTTTTTTAATTCTCATATTATTCAATTTTTATTTAAAATTATTTTATTTTACCTTATTATTTAAATTGCACCTTGAATAATATTAGTTGAAATAATAGAATGAGTTTTGTGTGCTTTATCTCAAATGAATTTATATATATTTAAATGTAGATCAGTTTATATATATTTCTAGGTTAAAAAAGTTAGATTCTATATTTAAAGAAATATTAAGTTGAAAAATATTGTGAATTTTATATATAAAAAAGTTTTGAGTTTAGATAAATTTAGTGATTTGATAATTGAGTGTTTAAATCTCAAATTTGTTTAAAATTGGATTAAACTTTCAATTTAGTTCAAGTTGCAAACGGACCTAAACCGAAAGAAACAATAAGTGCAGGTCCGATCAACGGAAAATAATAGGCCGATGTACGCAGTGTGCCCACAGCTTGAATGCCCGTGACCTTAAAAAAGTTTTTTTTTTCCTAAAAATGAAACAAACTCCACACCATTTTAGTTTGCTGTAACAGTAGCCTTATATATAAAAAGAAGATATATATCAAAACAACTGCGTGGGCAAAGATGAGGATAAAATGGACCGGTGATATATGATCAGTAAATTTGACGGTTAAGATTATATATAATAGTAGAATTATAAGTGAGATATAATCATTTTGATAAAAAGTGAGATTTATTATTAAAAAATTTAACTTTTTTTAAATTAGTCTCATAGGTATTAATTTTTTTTTTTTTTTTTATCAAAATAACTATATATTGTTTACAAATAACTATATATTTGCATTTATTCTTTTTTAAATTTGACATAAACAAGATACAAAATTAGCGGCTATAAATTTGAGTCAGTGGGCGATGCCGATAAGACATGATAAGTCATGAATTACGTGTCAACCTTCTATTAACCCATGATATACCATGAATAAGTTTTATTTTCAAATTTTATAAATGTTAAGTTTTATATGACTTTTTTTGTTTTTGGATTTAATACTATTTTTAGTATTTAATTACATAATATTTCTAACTATTGAGCTTTTTTGTTATTATGTAATTTTATTTTATGAAAATACTAATTTATTTTATATATCAATGGTTTGAATGATCTTGATAATAAAATATTTTATCATTAATTTAATAACGAATGATTTTATATATTCATTCCTGATTATATATGAAACTATATTAATGAAGTTAAGAAATAAATGTATGGGAGCTCAACTTATTTAGATGAAATCGGGGTGCAACAGGTTAAACAGATTAGATGAGTTGATATGAGTTTAGTTTATTTTTTAATATTATTATTATTTTAAAATTTAAAAAATTCGAATTAAAATATAAAAAAATTTGTATTGGAATTTAAAAAAACTGTATTAAGATTTGTGTTTTATACAAAAAATTGAAAAAAAAATAATGATAAATTTGAGATAAGTTAAGAAGATCTCGTCTCGTCTGCAAACCCAAACTAATCTTACAAGATGTTAAAAAAATATTTTATTATATTTTTATTTACACTTTATAATTTATATCTTAAATATGATATGGGAGATATGTCACACAGCTGGCGAGGCCTAGCAGAGTCTATATCCAAGTTAACGTCATTTTAATTATGTGGGCCGGCCGTCAGAAGAAGGCTAGCTGCAGCATCTTTATATAATATATCCATCCTTTAGGCTTCTAAAGATTCAACAATCATGTGCAGGTCCAATCGACGGAGAATATTTGAGGCTTGAGTCCTTGACCATTTAAGCAGGTGAGTTCCATTTCCTTCTCTGATCTTTCTCCACCTACATAATGTCTGTCTATATACACCTACGCGTAATTGAGTTTTTATTACAATTACATAATGCCTCAATTTTACAATTACGTAAACGAGGATTCTGAATTGCAAAAATGTGTAAATTATGTTCTAACTTTACAATTACAAATGTATTAGTATATTGTAGAGAAAATACTTAAAAAGAATAAAGATGGAATAAAAAATAATGTTCCTAGATAAAAAATACTTAGTATAGATAATTTAATTAACAATTCGTTATAGAAATTATTGGTTAAAATAAATATAGTAGGTTTTAATTAGATATTTAAGATATAAATATAAAGAACCAATGCTAAAGTCGACTCTGGTTACTTGGTTTACTATTATATTGTGTTCGGTAACTCTCGTACTCTGGAGTAGGGCTGTTCACCCGACCCGACCCGCACCGATAAGCCCGTTTTCGACCCGACTCGTTTACAGACGCCTTCCGATGAACCGATAACCGTTTGGCCGATAATCAACCGATAAGGTTGACGGAAAAAAAAAAAGAACGTTCAAAAAAACCAATTATAGAAGATGAAATACTAATTAGGGTTCTGAAAATGAAGGAAAATCTAACCAATTTTGTCCAAGGATTTCAACAATCCAACTTCTCCCAAACGTTTTGGTGACTATTGGTTTAGTGCGCCCACCAGCCCATCACGCATCTCCGGTGTTTCTCGAGATTGCGACAAGCACGATCACGATGAAAGCAGTGAACGAGTGCCATCTCGATTGTTTCGCGATCGCCGTGAAAGCAGTGAACTCTTCTCCGTGAAAGCAGCGAAGCGAGGAGGAGGCCGTTTGAAGATTTGGAGAAGAGCTCTCTCCCAACTCTGTTGCAACTCGCCCGTTTGAAGTCCCCAACTTTGTTGCAACTCAGTCGAAAAGTTGAGCTTTTTGATGGCGGAAAAATCCGGTCGTTTGAAGCCCTCAACTCTATTGCAAATCTGCCGAAAAGTTGATCCATACACAGCTATTCATGAAATTGTTTTCTGGAGTATTGATTGTTGAACGCAGACGCTGAAAACGAAATCGAAATCTGGAAATAAATCGGTAACGGGTAATACCCGATTACCTGAAACGAGTCGGAAAAGCGGGTTCGGGTCGGGTCGGAATATCGGGTCGAATCGGAATTCGGGTTTTTTGTACACCCCTACTCTGGAGTAGTGTTTCTTTCTTTTAATTTTTTAATTTATTTTTGTTTTCTGTAAAGCAAAAGAAGCAATCGGCAGCGAGAAATTTATGAATAATCATTAAGCAAGTCAATCGTCGCACATTGAAAAGAAAAGCAAAAAACAGTAGGTACATTTGTTACCTTTTTTCCTCTTTAAAGTTTCTTTTAGTTTTTTTTTGTTTTTTAAAGAAAATTTGGAGTTTGATCTTATGTGTTTTGCAGCTCCCACCACCGCCAATGACGGTGGGTTACACCGCTCACCCCATCGAGATCGGCAAACTCTGACGACTTTACTCCTGCGACGGCGACCCCCGGAGACCTCCGGTGTGCCTGCCGTAACCTTAAACCCGTTTCAGACCTGTTTCGATAGGATGGGCGGTGTCGCCCACCACCACCGATAGCGGTGGGGGCTGGGTGAGGTCGAAAACACTTATTAAATCATCTTCATTTTATTTTTTTATTGTATTTTTTATTATATTTGTTTCATTTTATTATATTTTTTCATTTTATTATTTTATTGTATTTTTTATTATATTTTCTAATTTTTTTTTATTATATTCTTTATTGTATTTTTATAACAATTATAGAGGTTTAGAAGAGTGGGCTGCAAAATGCTGGGGTGCAGTCCGACCGCATCCCAACGTCTCCCTTCTTTTTAATCCGTAATTTTGGTTTTATTTATTTATTTATTTATATTTCTATTTATATATATTTTTATATTAAATCCTTTTTTTAAAGCTAAAGCCCACCATGCATAGGGCAGCGCTCTCTCTCCAATAACTAGGAAGTGTAAGTGGCGAAACAAAAGTGAAGGAAGAGTGTTGCCATACCACAACAACTAGAGTTAGCAATTAGCATTAGCCCAAGAAAACCTGAGCTGTACACTATGTAAAACCATGAGTGCAACCTATACATTTCGATGGAAATTCCACATTGTTGAATTCTATCAACTCGTATATATATATATATACACATACGATTATATATAATTAATTAACTACAAAAAAAATAAATATATATAATTAATTAACTACAATTAAAAAGAATATTTGTAAAATAATATATAATCGTATTTAATCATAAATAATCATTTTGATTACAATTAATTAATTATATATATATTTTTTCTGATCACAGTTTCCAAATAAATATATTTACCTAATTTCCACCGCAAAACCCTTGCCCAAGGGGAGGGAGGAGGAGCTAGCTAGGGTTTTACCTTTTCTCCTCCTCCCCAGTTTCCGGATATCTAAATTTCTTTTAGCAGAATTCTGTACTTTAAATTGATAAAGAAATAGAGAATGAGTTGAATAAAACTATTATTAAATCATCGTAAACTTGGATTTTATCACCGCTATTACAGCGGTCCCTTCCATGCATGGCTCGTTGCACGTTTAGTTTTATTTTTGTTGTTTGTACTGCAATTTCTGTAAAGTGGTTTTTGTTAGGGTCCCCTGCCCCCTCCTCTTATATTCTTTCCTTTTATTCAATCCAAGTTTGTTGAAAAAAAGTGATGAGGATAAGTGATGACAAAACCCTTATGAACCAAAGATCAATTCCATGCACGGTTCCCATCCCAAAATGAAGTTGAATTCTCTCAAATAATCCATATATCTTTTGGCTTTCTTGCTTTGATAATGGGCATAATTCTGCGTATCGTCTAACATGTTGGTGAATGGAAGCTCTTCACAGTAAGGCACCCCACTAATTCTTTTCCTCCCAATCAAGGCGTTTCCCCCCTATGAAAAGTAATGGCATAATATTTCCATTCAGTTCAGCTGTTTTTGCAATTTTGAAATCAGTAAAAAGACAAATAAATAATTCTCACTATGGAAATTGGAACTTACGCCACAATACTGAAAAAAAATCACCTGCCAATTGTCCAAACAAAATAAATGGGAAGGCAGAAACTTTAAGATAAACAAATGCTTGATTTTTAGCTTTTGCTCCTTTTATATTGGAATGGAAGAAATTCCCGTGTCTAATAGGGTTTCCATTAGAATAAGTAGGCTTTTTTTCGATTGATGACTGCTAAATTGACAAAGTATCCCTTAAAACACTTACATTAATCCTATTACAAAAGCTTGTGTGTCGTCGTACATCCCTGATCCTTAACGACACAAGATACCTCTCTAATCTAGTTCTTTAGTGGAAAGCTTAATTTTTCTCTTTGGTTCATGTTATTTTTTAATGGAAAATAATATAAAATTAGTGACAATTTGTATGCATGCAAACATATACTATTTGATCTAGTTTATGATCAGGTCTGCTCTCTCTATTAGTATATACCATTAAAAATCTTGCTTTTTTCTATTAAAGATCTCATGGGTAACAATATATGATATGAACTCTGAACCCAACATGAACTCGACAACAAATTATAGGACTTGGGTTTGATGTTAGCCAGTTTGGGTCAAAATGGATTGATCCGTTAAGTTAAGACTTACAGATGAATCAACAACGGATCAACCCACTTAATATGAATCACACCATTTTGAGCCATTTAGGTTTTATTTCAAATTAGAATTTTATTATTTTTGAGTTGTAATATTGATATTTCTTAGTATGCTTATAATTTTAATATTGGAACTATAATTAATCTGAATCTATGCTCATATTTGTTATTATTGGGTATGTAATATTGATTTTATTATATGTTCAAATTTGAAAGATATTGATATTTTTTGTCAGTAGGTAGTCTTATTTTTTGAAGTATTGTGACCACCAATAAATATATATTTTAACTTTTATGTGAAATTATATGTTAAAAGGTCAAATGAGTTATGCATGTTAGTTCAACTAATTTATATGAAACAAATTCAAATGAGTTTTGTCGTGTTGATCTATTTTTAATTAATTATTAGACAGGTTAAAATGGATGACACAACACGACCTAGTATCTAAATGAGTTGGGTTAAAGTTGAAAATTTGATATGTTTAGTTTAATAGGTCAGGTCGGGTTTGAGTTCGGGTTCGAGTTAGCTTATATATACAGTCAAATGTTCATGACTTACATGACACGAACACAACTCAAAAACAAGGTTTGCCACCTGTAACTGAATCTTGATTAACTTAGTGAGAATTTGTATGCTTTGTATTAGGAACAGAGACTTGTCCTACTTCTCTACAATATGAGTAATTGGGATCCAGTCCGTATTGTGGCAATGGAGGCAAGACTTGATGGCTTGACTACAATTGATGAACAACGTTGTATGTATAAGGTGCATGAGCAATTACGTGACATAAATGCAAAGGCTTACAAGCCTGTGTTGCGTGCCATCGGTCCTTACAACGACCGTGTGGAGGTTGGCCAGGGGTTTATGGAAGAGCATAAATTGCGCTATCTACATCGAATGCTTGGAAGAACGGGGGAAAGGGTAGAAACATTCATCATGGAATTGAGAAACATGGAAATAAAAGCTCGTAGTTGCTATGTAGAACGCATTGAGCAGACCAAAGATGAGTTTGTAGACATGATGCTACTTGATGGGTGTTTCATTATTGATGTGTTCCGCAAGTATAAAGTCTACTGGGAAAATAGAGATGTCCCAAACTACAGGGAAGAAAGAGATGACCCAGTCTTTCAAATGACGTGGGTCCTTTCTAGAATAGCTCGTGATCTACTGTTATTTGAAAATCAACTTCCATTCTTCGTTCTTGAAAAATTGTTCATGATGACTAAGCCGAACGAAACACCCGACAATGAGTGCCTGAAACGACTTAATGATCTTGCCCTCGACTTTTTCTCTAAATTTCTACCATTTGAATGCAAATTCTTTGCATCAATTTCGATGTCACATGCAAAGATCAGGGCCCTAGTTCATTTGGCGGATGAAGCTCGCAACAGTTCACTTTTAGAGATGGTATATCAACGTTTAGAGGTCGGATTCAGATTCCAGAACGCAAGGTTTGAGCATCTCCTTGGTCTCGTTCATTCAAACATTTGTATTTCATTACTTGATACGGAATTAGATTATGGCTCCAGAGAACGTCAAGAATCTCAGGAACCTTATTTACCAGTCAATATGGAAGGGACTCATGAAAACTGGGGAGAAATTCCACATGGCGAAGAGTTTCGAGCGGCTAGAGTTGAATTCAATAAGGTAGAGAGATTGATTCATGATTTTCGCGAGATTAACTACTGGATGACAATACCTTATGCCATTGAACTTCAAGAGGCTGGAATTGAATTAGAGAAGGCAAGAAGATTTAAGACGCGATATGATCGTCTTCAGAGGAATGAAGCCCAGATGCCAAGACAGAGTAAAATAGGGATAATAGAGACATTTAAGTGGAAGTCAATACCTTACGGCAGAGAGCTTCGTGAGGCTAGAGTCGAATTGAAAAAGGCAAAGAAATTTAAGCGTCTATTTGCTCTTAGAAAGCTGAATGATCCCTGGCACATACATGGTACCACTGCCACAGCGCTTGCGGAGGCTGGAATCAGATTCGAGACATGAAGATCACATGTTTTCCATGAAGTTCAACAAAGGGATAATGAAGATTTCACCTTTGAGAATAGACGACCAAACAGAGACTTACTTACGAAATCTAATTGCACATGAGAAATATTGTGATCGAGACAATGGTTTGACTTACGTCAGCAACTATGTGCGTTTCCTGGATGATCTCATTAGCACTACAAAGGATGTTGAAATCCTCTGTCAAGGAGGAATTATACATAATTGTTTGGGTGATGATAAAGTTATTTCCACCTTGGTTAACAAGCTTTGTGACAATATCGATCTTCCAAGCAGACACTCCATTTATACTAAAACTTCCATCGATGCGAAGATGTATTGCAAGATAAACATGAATGTATGGATGGCAAAATTAAGGCGCGATTATTTCAACAGTCCTTGGGCATTGGTTTCATTTATGGGTGCTGTCTTATTGATTGCACTTGGAATTACACAAACCATATTTTCCATTCTTCATTAGGTTTTTCATATAGTGTGCTAATCTTGATGTTTGTTCTCGTAGTTAATGTAATAAATATCTAATAATAAGATTTTACAAATTAAGAGTGACTTATTTTCTTTTGTTGAGTTATTTATATATGAATAATGTTTTATTGAATGGAGTTGATTCACTACAACATAAGTGCTTTTTAGTGATGGTTGGGAAATTGTGATAGTTTCCCAAACCATCAGCCAAAAGCAATATTTTCTATGATTCACTAAAGACAGATGAGAATTTCTTTGACGTTCAAACGGAAAAAGATTTATGTTTAAACATCACATAGACATTCGAAAATTAAGGTTACTTACGTGTGAATGTGAAATTTTTTGGCGCCAACATTTAAACATTAGTCATTAACGTTTGAATATTAATTGTAAATTTAAATTTCGTAAATATGACTATAAATTTTAAAAGTTATGTTGTTTTTAGATTTGCTAGTACATACCTTGTGAACAAGTATAACAAATTATAATATATATTTATATATATATACACAATTTGTAAAATAGACATTTATCTATATCTATCTATATATATAAAGAACCTATCTAACAGAAATTCTTGTTTTAACAGAAAAATAATATTCTGTTAAAATTTTAAGTCTCCTATATCAGGCTATCTAATGCCGTTATATCTTTAAATTGCATTAATAATTGCATTAATTACAATCGTTTGGAATGATAACTTAAGAATATAATTTATGCCCTTATGTCCTGTTTACATCTCTTGGAAAATACTTAAAACTGAATATAAAATAAAATTACATTTATTAAATCCGTTCAGATTGATTATTTGAAAAAAAAAATACATTTGAAAGATGAACTTATCATAAATTCATATTTGTTTCAAATTACGTCGCTCTAATTGCCATGAATGCATTTTCCCATTCATTGTATTTATCATGAATTCCTGTCGCATATTCCAATTTCTGGAGATCCAACTCCCATTAATGCATTCTCTCATTCATTGTATTCTATCTATTTGACACTAATCTCGTGTAAGAAACATTAAAAGACTATTAATCATCCTCTCTTAAATTCACGTCTATTAAACTCATTAAATTGATAATTACACATTAAAAAAATACTGACAAATGAATAAAATATAAAACTACATAAGATTTCCATCATTTTTCGAGAATACACAAGGAAAGAAGAAGAAAAATAGAAGAAAAGTGCTGAAAAAATTTCAGTTCTCAGGTCATTCACGTCCACCCTATTCCAGAATCACAAGTAAACAATTATTCTGAATAAAAGGTATTTATCTACATCAATCACCTTCTGTTATTTCTCAAATATATGATTTACGTTTATCTTATATTTTTAAAAAAACACTCAAATACAAGGAAAATCTTGAATGCATAACAAAAGAAGAGAAATACAAGGAAAAAACTGAAATTACTCTGGTTTACCTGTGTTCAGATTCTCAAATATATATTATACATAAGTAACTTATTCCCGCCCAACTGTATTCAGATTCACAAACAAGCAATTACTCAGGTGTAAGGTATTCCCCATCTATATTTATCTATTCTCTAATTTCTTCAAATATTTTTTTAGAACTTTCAATTTAATTTTATTATATTTACTCATTTTATATTTTGTTTTATTCTGTTGTGAGTTACTTAAATTTGTTGAGTTTAAGGTATTCATTGTATCTTTTTAATTTGTGTACTGGTTGAGAGAGAGAGAATAGAGACAGAGGCTTATAGTGTAGCTATAGTGCTTGAATTGTGGGTACCATGGGGCTATCAACTTGAACATTCTTTATATTATTTTTTTAAGCTTCATCTTCTTCTTTTTTAATATGCATTACAAAAAATAAACAAATTCTTTGTGAAATTTTATCTTCATTTTCATTTTATTTCATTTTTATCTTAATTCATATTCTGATTTTAATATGCATCTAGAGGGGAAAAAAAAATAAAGAACATGTATCTGAGACTCAGGGTTGGATGTTTCTACCTTGCGATTGTTTGAATAGAAAACCCTAGATCTGCAGAAAACAAACTAACAAGTTAGGTTACATAAGAATGTAGAAGAGAAGAAATAGAAAGGGGAAAGTAGAGGTTTGGTGCGGGTGATAAAACAATAATGTATCACAGATCAAGAAAGTCTATCCATTACTCTACACACGGCACAAAAAAAAAAGCCATATAGAGCCCAAAAAAAAAATATCCAAGCGAAAATTTGATCGCAGCTAAAAAAAAATTACAGATATATAACAAAATAAAAGAAGAAAAAGAAAATTATCCAACAAATATAATCTCGGATCTATATGAATTTACAAAATAAAAATGCTAACAAGTAAATAAGTATTTTTTTTTTAACAAATATCTAACAGGTAAATGGCAAGAAACAGTATCCGAGAAATCGATTCTCGGATTCACAATGTTCCAGAAAACAAAAAAGGAACGACAAAATAACTTAAACACATACAAATAAGGTAAATGAAAGTTCATGAGTGTTGTTCCTTTGTCAAGAAGAGTAGAAAAGTAACAAAGGGCTAAAAAAATGGTAGACGACAAGAGAGGAGGATGTGGGAAATAGGAAAAATAAGAAGAGAACGAAGAGAAGAATCTGGAAGAGACAAGCCCGGCATAAAAACGAATTTATAGTCGGCTGCATTCTAGGGTTTCCATCGATTAAAACGGCACCGTATGTGTCCACATATATTTATATATACAAGGGGAAACGGCACAATTTAACATTTTGGATCCGCATGCATATATTGGATGGCTCGAGATGAGGAAAAAATTATATTGTCATGTATTTATTGAATATAACTAATAAGACATACTTTATTTAAGATTTTTTACCTAATACATCAATTGCACGAAAAATTATCTTATTCATTGAAAATATTATAGAAATAAACATACATTGTTGTAAAATCTTATTTGTTTTAATCTATCCTCTAATAAATATTTAAAATTTAGTAATTATATTTAAAAAAATATAATTTGCTAATGTCCTATGATTTTTTTGTATTATTTTACTGCTATTACAACCGAATAAAATTTACATTGTATTTTGGCTGTTTGTATTTTTTTAAAGTTAATAAACTCACTATACTATTGCGCTAGATTTTTGTTTACTTAACATATGAATTACACATAAAATTATATTATTGATTTAAAATAATAAAAATAAATAAATTTTACATTATCATAAAAAAATTTATTCATTTTAATTTATATTCTGATGCTTATCTCAAACTTAATAATTATATTTAAAAAAAAAATAGAAGTCTTTAATGTCCTATGACTATTTTGTACTTTTTGTTGATATTGTAGATGAATAGAGTTTAGGTTGCAAATCTAAAGAAATTAAAGAAGAAAAAATATAGGTATTTTAATGCTTTTACTATTAAGATGATGTAAGATGAGGAAAATGCTAAATCGTTATCTTAGAATTATCTTATAATCAAAATTATGGGGAATGTTTATTTATGGGACTATGCTATTATTTTTATTAATGTTCTTCTTCTATTTTTCATTTAGAATATTATGAGTAACTGTCAAATTTAAGTTAGAAATGAAATTTACTTATTCAAAAGTATTACATTGTTATTAATCAAAATTAATTCTTAATAAAAAAAATTCTTAAAAAAATTAAAATTAAGTAAACGTACTTTACACGTTACTTCCACCTAGTATATACAAATATATATGAATATATATTTATAAGAGGGGGGGGGGGGGGCGGGGTTGCCCACCTCGCGTACGTCGACAAGATCTCCACGTGCCACCTGTATCAGAAACTATGTGCATATGTCCGACTGAATGTGCTCTTTTGTGCCACAGGATCCGAGTTTGTTGGAACAATAAGTTGCAACATGCGGACCAAATGTAGCAGATGTATTTGGTTAAAGGTGTTCTTCTTGAGCTGTGTGTTGTCTCCTAGTAAGAATGTAGAAATTCTCATTTTAGTCGTCATCTCGAACCTCAAGGTCAGTACCCTTAAACTTCGACCGGTCTGCATATCTGGCTAATGATGGAACTAGGCCAGTAGATGATACTAAATGCCTACATCTACATCGGGTGTGGTTGCAGCTAATACAGATGTGGCTACAGTTGTTGAAGATGTGCTAATCACGACAAGTCCCAAGGAGCTCGACAATGGCATCCCTAGAAATCTCGAACGTAAAATGCATACAGTTGCAGTGTGGGAGGATGCGTCTTGAGCCATGGAGCACTTCCCCATATAGAACCCCCACACCATTGAGGGGTTTACCTTCCCCCTCAATGTACAGATATTTTCTCAGACTCTTGTGACGAAGACGTATATGAGGCTCTTTTGCTCCCATCTGAGCTCATTAAACTTGTTTATTAGAACCTCTAACTCTGTCATAATTGTACAAGCTCGACCCAAGTAGTGTCTTGACCGGCTCCTTCCCTCTCTCGTTTCCTAGTATGCAAAGGATGAGCCATATCCTGAAAAGAAAAAAGAAACAAAATATTAGTTCCATAATTGATGCATCATACGTATTAGTTTTAAACTATTCTACATTAACGTTTGAATGTAAGGAATAAACATTCAAACGTTGTAACTATATGTTCGAATGCTTATTTCCTTACATTTGAACTTTATTTTTCTATAGGCCAAGCCTTCAAATGGAAATTGAGTTATGTTCACAAGTTATGAAAATAGTCATGTTCAAACGTAACCATAAAACCGTTCGAACATTCTATATTAAAATAAAAATAATAATAGGTACATTCAAACGTACCAATTAGATACGTTCGAATTAATTATTAATAAACTTAATTACAAAGACGTTTGTGAACATGGCCAATGTTCAAACGTATTTAACACGTGTGGAAATTGAAAGGTTAACTTGCAAATGTTAAAAATCACGTTCAAATATGAAGTAAACATTCGAACATAAAGTGTTAATGTTCAGCATTACGAACGTATGTTTGAATGTTAATAGAAATTCAAACATAAGTTTCTAGCGTTCGCATGTACAAATTGAACGTTCGAATATTTATGTCTAACGTTATGACATAACGGCTAGGAAACTTAAACGTCATACGTTCAAATGTTCAGAAGAAACGTTTGAACAATATGACAAAGACTCAACCATTCTTAAAATGTGAAATCACAATCTAAGTGACCAAATGCCACCGTAGAAATGAAGTATATACTTCAAGAAACTTTTCTGCGGTGGCCATTTGGCCAATGACAATAAGTGGTAGCCGAAAAATGGAGTTGAAATCCCGGCTACTAATTGGTTTCAGTTTATACCCAAATCTAACTAAAACTTTGAAAAAAAATACATAAAAGGACAATAGAGGGATGTCTACCTCTTTTGTGATAGTTGTGATGGCATTTGTGTTGGAAAAAATTTAGAGAAGGAAAAGAGAATCTTATAATTATCAAGACTTTGAGGCGTATAGTAATATTATATTTAAGACGATATTTGCTCCCACTCACAAAAAGTTTGCTAATAGGTTTCTAGCAAATTGTCTCCAAGATATACAACAAAGCCTTTGAACTCTACAGCAATTTTGTAAAGTTCCTAGAATTACTATTGAAAATGACAGAAACACAAGAAGATGAAGGATTTTTCGTGACTTTACAAATCTGTCACCACACTATTTATAAAGCTTGAAATGACATCTGTGAAAAATCACGTCATTAGTAAATTACTCGTTTCTTGCTCGGGTGAAGTGTCGAGCGAAAGTCAAGCGAAGTTATTGCCTGACCACTTGCTCAAGCGTTACATCAAGTAAATATCGAGCGAAGTCACGGCTTGGCTCTCGCTCGAGCGACCAACAGTAACAACATACCGCTTCAATTGAGATGCGTCTTTCCTTCAGACATCGCTTGGATTCATTAAAACAATTTTGCGCTCGAGCGAAACATCGAGCAAACATTTAGCGAGATCACTGCCTGACTCTCGCTCGAACGACTTGTTGAGCGAGAGTCGAGCAAAGTCTCGTCTTTAACTTCGTTCGAGCGACATGTCCAGCGACAGTCTAGTGAGATCTCTGCCTATTCACATTCTCAATAATTTTATTCACAAACTTTACTCTTACAACTTTCATATATATATATATATATATATATATATATATTACAACTTATTCCAACAATTTCCCACTAGGTTGTGATATATATTTAAAGTTCTGTTTCACTATTGACATTATCATGCATAAAAGAATGTATCTTTCGACTTAAACCTTCTTTTACTGTAATTAGTTCAAAGTTCTGAAACGTAATTGGTAGCTTAGGCTTAAACCAACACTTTTTAGTCCAAAATCGAACACACACAATAATATTCTTTTCTCAATAGAATTTCAAAATAATTAGTACTATTATGGTCTTGTGCTACATCCTAATTTAATGAACTTTTGCAAGAGATAAACCCAAATCTCTTGTTAGAAACAGCACAACTTCTATGTTCATATAGACAAAGTTCCTTTAGTCTCCGTTACTAAGACACTTCGGAATCTGAACTTCGTTAAGAGTAAAACTCATCCTCTTTTAATGTAATAGTCAAGCACTTTCCATCCTAAATGAGACTTTATTATTTTTTAAGTGCTCTACTAATCACAAATCAGTAACTTGTTATTACCTATTAATTTCTTCTCGGTAAATCTTAAGAGTTGGGTTACCATTACTGGTGATTCTCTTGGAAGGGTTTTAGTCCCATTCTAATGGATGTAATGCTTACCAATTCTCGCGATAAACTTTTGGTAAAAGGATTTGCCAAGTTACAACTTGACCTTACACAAACAATCGTTATGATTCCATCAACTACTAATTGTCTAACATAATCATGTCGTAGACTTATGTGTCTAGAGTTTCTATTGTACACTTTATTGTACGCTCTAGACATAGTAGCTTCACTATCCCAAAGCTGAGAAATAGCAGGCATAGGTTATGGCCACAACTCTATATCCAATAGCATATTCCTAAGTCATTCCCCTTCTTTTCCTGCTGCTGCTAAAGCATTAAACTCAGATTCCATTGTGGAATGAGAGATACATATTTGTTTCTTTGATGCCCAAGATACACAACCCCCACCAAGGGTAAATATCCTACCTGTTGTGGATTTATTGTCACTTATGTTAGTGATCCAATTAGCATCTGGGTACCCTTCAAGGACCACTGGAAAATTTGAATAAAATAATCCTAAACCAATTATTTTCTTTAAAAAATTAATGACTTTACCAATTGCTTTCCAGTGGTCTACACTAGGACAGCTAGTATATCTTGAAAGTTTGCACATAGCAAAAGTAATATCAGGTCTAGTACAATGCATAACATACATTATACTACCAATCACACTAGCATACTCCAATTGTGCTATTGCTCTTTCATAATTTTTATCCAATTTGACTCTAGAGTCAATTGGTGTATTAGCTTCTTTTATTCCTAAATGTTTGAATTTAAGAAGCACTTACTCAATATAGTGAGATTGACATAATGCATAACCATCACTATGTTTCTTCACTTTAATACCCAAAATAGTATTTGCTCCATTAAGATCTTTCATTTTAAATTTTGAAGTCAAATACTTTTTGGTTTCACATATGCCTTCTATATTAGTACCAAAAATTAGTATGTCATCAACATAAAGACAAACAATAACACCATAAACCTCAGTAAATTTTGAAAAAATACATTTATCAGCATTATTATGTTTGAAACCATCAGCCAAAATAACAGAATCAAACTTTTCATGCCATTATTTTGATGCTTGTTTTAGTCCATATATGATTTGACTAATTTACACACTTTCTTTTCAATTTCTGGTAGAACAAATCCCTCAAATTGTTTCATGTAAACTTTCTCATAAAGTTCACCATTTAAGAGGGCAGTTTTTACATCCATTTGATGCACAACTAAATCATATATAGATGCAAGAGAGATAAGTACATGAATTGATGTGATTCTTGCCATAGGAGCATATGTATCAAGATAGTCTATTCCTTGTTTTTGACTAAACCTTTTGCAACCAACCTTGCTTTAAAGGTATGAACTGTACCGTCAGTATTATATTTCCTTCTTAACACCCATTTGCAGCCAATAGGTTTTGATTTGGAGGTAAGTCCACTAGAACCCAAGTATTATTAGATAATATTGAGTCCATCTCATTATTTATTGCTTCATTCCAAAAAGCTGCATCTCTAGAAGACAAAATTTCTTTAAAACTTTTTGGATCATCGTCCATGTTTAAAACAATGAGAATTTTGTTAAGAACAGTGTTTAAGTCTCCTTCCACAAGAAAGACTAAAACAAAAGTTGATACAAAATCAGGACCAAAATTCTTTTCTTTTCTAACTCTTTGACTTCTTCTTTGCACTACTGGCAAATCTCTAACCTTTCTCTTATTTTTATTAAGAGGGTTATTTAAGTCAAAGTTAGAACTTTGTGTTTGATTGGGTTCTGAAACAAATTCAGAATCATTGTTAAACTTATTTCAATAAGTTCAACATCTCTTAATTCTACTATGACATTAGAACTCAAGTCCAATAATCTATATGCCTTGAAATTTTCAGCATAGACAACAAACACACTTTTTATAGCTCTTGGTCCTAATTTAGTCCTCTTAAGATCTGGAACTTTGTAAAATGTCAAACACCCCCACACTTTAAGATAATTTAAATTTAGTCTTCTTCCATTTTAGAGTTCATAAGGTGACACTTGTAATTTTTTGGATGATATTCTATTATGTACATGACATGCTGTAAATAATGCATCTCCCCATAAATTGAAAGGCAATTTTATACTTAAAATCATAGCATTTACCATGTCTACAAGTGTTCTATTTTTCCGTTCTGCCAAACTATTTTATTGTAGTGTGTAAGGTGAGATCATTTGATGTATAATCACATGCTCTTCATAGAAATTAGAAAATTCATGTGAGAAATATTCTCCACCTCTATCAGTTTTAAGAATTTTAATCTTCTTTTCCTTTTGATTTTGTACTTTTGATTTATACCGAATGAACATGTTATAGACCTCATCTTTACTCTTCAACAAGTACACAACAGTATATCTAGAGAAGTCATCTATAAATGTAATAAAATATCTTCTTCCTCCTTTAGTCAAAATGTCATTTAACTCACAAATATCAGAATGTATAAGTTTTAAAATTTGTGAATTTTTATTAGCAGTAGGAAATGGTCTTAGTCATTTTTGCTTGAATACCTATTTCACATTTTGAATCAACTACATTGTCGTAAGCTATCAAGCCATGCTTTGACATGTATTTCAAGTATTTAAAATTCAAATATACTAAATGACCATGCCACAAAGAAAATAAATCAAGCATATAAGAAGAATTTGAAGCATCTCTATTAATAACAATACTGAGTTTGAACATCCCATCACAGGAATATCCTTTGCCTAGAAATACAACATTCTTAGACAAAAT
This sequence comes from Platycarya longipes, assembly GCA_036559045.1. NCBI lineage: Eukaryota > Viridiplantae > Streptophyta > Magnoliopsida > Fagales > Juglandaceae > Platycarya > Platycarya longipes. Next base: position 34,394,635 of record CM071802.1, read on the forward strand.
TAATTTATCAGACTCAAGGACAGCCTTAATGCCCTTTTTACATAGTAAATTGGCAGATAAAAGATTCTTCTTAATTTCTGGAACATGAAGAACATTGGTTAGCACAAATTTCTTCCCAAAAGTAAGTTGTATATCAACATTTCCTCTTCCGTAGACTTGAATTGCATTGTGATTTCCGACAAGAACTTTTTGGCTATCAGTAGTCTCAACATAATTCTTGAATTGCGCTTTATCATTGCACACTTATACTGTAGCACCAAAATCAAACCACCAATTGAAAGAGTTTGCAGTAGAGGCGAAATGCACTTCAGTTATCATGCTAATTTCCATTTCTTCCACTATTGCAATGATTTCCTCAATTGCATTTGCAATATTTGAACTGTTGCCATCATCCTTTTTCTTGTTTTTTAAGAATCTGCACTCACGAATGTAATGATCTTTCTTTTCACAGTTGAAACATTGCCTATTTTTCTTCATTTTATCGGTGGAAAATTTTTTTTTGAAAGTGTTTCCTTTCTTAGGCTTAAGAAAATTCATTTTCTTTTCATCACCCTTTTGCACATCGCTCACATTCACTTTAGAATCAAAGTGGCTATCATCATGAATTCTACTCTCATCTTCAATTCGTAGATGTTTTCCAATTTGTTTTAAAGTGAGTTCTTCTGCCATATGCAGAAGCTTCTTCCTCTAATTATTCCAACTTAGTGGGAGTTTTACAATAATTGCTCTCACTTGGAATGAATCAGGAACAACAATGGACAAATCACGAAATTTGTTGACCAAGACTTGCAACTCATGCATTTGGTCTAACACAGACAGATTATCTACTATTTTAAATTCAAAGTACTTTAAAATTATAAATTTATCAGTATCTAATTTTTCTGTCTTATACTTCGCTTCAAGAGTATTCCATATTTCCAAAGGTGAATTCATAGCGGTAACTAAATCATACAGGCGATCAGAAAGAGTGTTTAGAATGTGACCTCTGCAGACCAATTTATCATCCTCTCCTTTCTTTCTCAACGCCTTGACTGTCTCAAAATCTTCTGAAGTTGGTGCAGGAATTGGCTCCAGACTTGGATCCAAAACATAGAAGATCTTCAGTACAGTTAGAAGAAACTTCATCTTGTATTGCTAGCGAGTGAAGTTGGATCCATTGAACCTGTCTAATTTCACAAAATCTTGATTCATGACTTTGAAAGCAGCGGAATTTGATCCTCCTTCCATTTCAAATATTGTCTTAAATTTGTTGGAAAAAAATTAGAGAAGGAAAAGAGAATCTTATAATTATCAAGGCTTTGAGGCGTATAGTAATACTATCTTTAAGACAATATTTGCCCCCACTCACAAAGAATTTGCTAATAGGTTTCCAGCAAATCGTCTCCAGAATACAACAAAGCCTTTGAACTCTACAAATAGTAATTTTGTAGAGTTCCTAAAATTACTATTAAAAATGACAGAAACAGAAGAAGATGAAAGATTTTTTGTGACTTTACAAATCTGTCAACACACTATTTATAAAGCTTGAAACGACATCTGTAAAAAATCTTGTCATTAGCAAATTAGTCGTTTATTGCTCGAGCGAGAGTCAAGCGAAGTTACTGCCTAACCACTCGCTTGAGCGTTACATCAAGCGAATATCGAGTGAAGTCACGGACTGGCTCTCGCTTGAGCGACCTGTCGAGAGAGATCGAGTGACCAATAGTAACAACACATATTGCTTCAATTGAAACGTGTCTTTCCTTCAGACGTCACATGGATTTATTAAAACAGTTTCGCGCTCGAGCGAACATCTAGCGAGATCACCGCCTGACTCTCGCTCGAGCGACTTGTCGAACAAGAGTCGAGCGAAATCTCGACTTTAACTTCACTCGAGCAACATGTCCATCAACAGTCTAGCGGGATCTCTGCTTATTCCCATTCTCAACAATTTTATTCACAAGCTTTACTCCTACAACTTTTATATATATAAATATATATATATATATATATATATATATATATATATTAGAACCTATTCCAACAATTTGACAGTGGCATTGATGGTTTGAGTGGCAGAGTGCGACTATGGAATGTGAATTTGAATAGTAGTTTCACATTTCGATTTTGGACTTATATATACGAAACATCCGAACGTTATTTAGAGAAACAATCAAACTTTAGTACATGACATTTGAACATTTCTCACTGAACTTCCGCAAATATGTGAATAATATGGTATATTGTTTAAACTAATTTTTATAATATAATTGGTAATAGTGTACTATTATAATATTATATATAGTTTATAAGTATATTATTTACTCTATATACTAACATATATAGTATATACAATATAATATATATCTTTATATATATAAAGAGTCTATCAAACTAAAATATCTTGTTTTAATAAAATATTTTGTTCTTTGTTTCAGTCCATTTTTAAAATTTCTAAAATTTCTTGATGTTTTCCGTTTATTCACGTTTTGTTGTTGGAAATGCAATTTACGTTTGGCATCGTAGCATTCATTATAATTTATAGCATTTGTTTTCCATTTATTAAAGCACTTGAATTGGGAATGCAGATAGTAAAATCATCATGGTGCATCTCTGCGCAGAGTCTAAAGTCAATTTATGCTGATGAAGACATTAATGCACATAACATTTGTATTGGGAATGCACACCCTCCAGTCATTAATCACATGCGTTTTTCATAGCATTTACATTTTTATTAAGAATTTAAGTAACCTGCTTTACGTCCGTCCAACAAATTGGGTCGGTCCATCTGTAATGGCATGCATTAAGAGAATACACATTAAATTAAGAGATCCCATTTTTTTTTCCTGAGAATACAGAAGAATAGAAGAACAAAAATAGAAGACAAATGCTGACAATCTTTAAAGAATTGGCCATTCATGTCCAACAGTGCTCAGAAGGTATTTCTTCAAATATATGGTTCTGTTGATCTTTTGTGAAGGTGTTTATCCTCTGGTTATCTGTATTTCTTTAATTTCTTCATATATGTTTTATTTGAATTAATTTTACTAATTTTTTTAAACTTCATTTTTCTTTTTTCCTTTTTATATGCATTAGAATAAATAAACTAATTTCTTGTGTTATTTTGATTCTATTATATATTGTATTCTATTCAATGCAATAGAACTTTATTACATTTACTCATTTTTTATTTTGTTATATGTTTTCTAATTTATGTTTTTAATATGCATTAGAAGAAATAAACTAATTTTTCGTAGCAGGTGAAATTTATGTTTCTTTTTATTTATGACATGCACTAATCTCTGATTTTATTTCATCTTCATTCTATTTTTTGCTTAAGATTTTATTGATCTTCTTATTGTTTGAAGCTACTCAAAATTTCTTTAGTTGAAGGTATTGATTTGTCTTTTTTAGTTTTATTATATATTTCTTCAGATATTTTTTGTTTTTGTTTTTTTAAGTTAACAACATCAAAGATTTTAATAGAACTATTACAATTTCAACGATGATTTTGTGCATGATTAAGAATTAAACAACATTCATTAATATGTTAAGACAAAAAATTGAATATAAAAAGACAAAAAGAGTACCATGATAGATACATATCTGGCAAAAAGAGTACCAAGATAGAACAACTAATCGTTAAGAAAAAAAAAAAAGATAGAACAACTAATTATTTCAAACTAATTAGTTTGCTAAAATTGGAAAATTGTTCAAATTAGTCAAATAAGTATTAATCTGTTCTGTTCTGCTCTTTTTTGTGATTATAATAAGCTTTTCATCTTCATTCCATTCTTTGTACATTGTGAAGGCAAAAGCTTAACACCTGCATGAAGGCAAAAGCTTAATACCTGCATGAAGGCAAAAGCTTAACACCTGCATGCATGACACGCCTCGGCTCGATGGAGAGGAAAGGGGAAAATCTAGAGTTCATATTCATCACAAACCCAAAATATAAACCAGGTTAAAAATAAAACCCGGGAATGGAAGAGAGAGCGAAATGGAAGTTTCCCAAATATTTTCTATTATTATTTATTATTTTATGATTATTTATAATTATTTAATTATTATTTAATATTTTATTTTTATTATTTTATTATTTTTTATTATTATTCACAAATATTTTTAAATATTCTCAATATCCAAATAGTGGAGAGATACTTACTAATATAGAGATGGTCAACGGCAAGAGAATCAGAGTCCATGAAGAAAAATCACAACAGCCACAGTGAGATGAACCAAAAAATTTAGAGAGGGAGAGCGAGTCATTCAAATCATCTTAGATTTGTAATGATTAGGACAAAAAATTTAGAAAGAGAGAGACGGGAAGAGGGTTCTTCACCAGCCATGGCTTCATCGATGGTGCAGAGTGAAGAGGGGAGATTCTTCTAGATAGATGAGGCTTTATTTTGTTTTGTGCTAGGCCATCTAGGTAAATAAGGTTGGGGACTTCTTTTGGGCTGGGGCTTCTAACGCATCGCATTAAGGTTATTTCATTTGGGTTGTTATTTTATACATTAAGAAAACTGAAAAATTTTCAAGATATTTGGTGGAAAAAAAAAGATATAGAAGTGTTTTAGATGATAAACGATAAAAGGGATTTGCTAAAATGATGAAAATGTAAAAGAAAATGAAAATTATAAAATGAGCAGTACTTTTTACATGTAGCGGATCTACTATTCATGATTGTACAATAGAGTAAGTTCATATGATCCATTGGACCTGATTTTTAAACAAAATTTACAAAAATAAAATTTTCTAACAAAAAATGAATAAAAAATATATATTTTAAGATTGTAGAAATTATTTTTTAATTTGAAAAAAAAAATGAAAGGATTGAGAATAATACAAACCTTATGCTGAAGAAAACCAATGGCATTGAAAATGAGTTGAAGGGCATCAAAACCTACCTGCAAGTTTGCAACCTTATCAAGAACGAAATCAAACCATCTACATAAGATACAAGAGGTCGTCACCATAGTTTAGATATAGAATATACGCCCTCTCAAAAAATAAGCCATCTATAAATTTTTATGAATTTGTTTTCTTATGAAAATAAATTATTTTTTGAATTATATTATACTTTATAGTATTAAAGTCATAAATAATATCAAATATCTTTAACCATATATATATAAATTTTTTTGTTGTGTTAACCATATATAAATCATACCTTCTCCACCATCCTTTTTTGTAGTGCTTCTTCTAAAATTTTAAAATAAATAACTAACCTAAATAAATAATTCCAATTAGTAAACTACTAAGAATAATATTTTAAGATAAGAACATAGCAAGAAAAATCTGTATATAATGATCTTAGTATTTTATAACTTAATAAAAGCTCTTACAATATATAAAAATCAGTATCTAAAGATCTTACATATGCATTTAAACATTATAAAAATCATAAAACATATGAATCTAAATACATGTATATGTTTTATATACTATCACTTTTTCATAATATTTTCTATTTTTTTATGATATTTCATATAAGAACATTTATCATATATAAAAATTATTGCAACCAAGCTTTCAAAAAAGAATGATTTATATAAGTTGGTATTGAAATAGATGAATCCAACAAAATGAAGCACAATAGATTTAATGTCTTCTCCATCCATCCAGTGACTGAGAAAATTATATAAGTTATAGATATGTACATATTTTCCACAATGTACAAATAATATTTTCTTAATTTTAGAGAATTTTTGTTCTTCAAAATCTACAGAGATAATACAGAAATATGTGGTACATTAATATTTAGATTTGAATTAATGGTACTTGTTTTAACTTGGACTGCTTACAAATCCTAAATTAAGCATGCTCTTTCATTTATGTACTTCAGATCTTAATATGGTATATATTAATATGCTGCTGCTCAAGTCAAGAAATTAGCCGTAGAGGTGAGTATTTGTGTGTGCATGCAATACTTAAGGCAGAACTTTGGCTGTATGCTTTTTTATCATGCTTACACTTTCATTTCTCTCTTAATTTAATTATAAAAAGTACAAAGAAAATTGTGTGTTCTATGATATTTTGGCATGGGCCTAAGGATTATCACGCTATTTTGAATGAAGATATCGCACAAGAGCTTGATCATATGGTGAGTTCTTTTTGATCTATTCTACACCAATCCAGCTTCTCTGTGTTGTTATTAATGTCATCCACATATAACTTCCCTTGTGATTTTGAGCTTTTCATCTAAGAGCAGAACAAATAAATAAAAACTAAGCAAATGTGCATTGTGCATTGCACATTGCTTTCACTTAGTGTATATATATGTATATAACAATATATTATACTTAATATAAGATAAATTATATTATATAAATCTTATACTATATAATATATATAATAAAAAAATATTGTTATACTATAGATAATATACTATTTACAATAATATATATATTAATATATTAATATATTCTACTATATATAATATTATATGTATGTAAGAGTTTTATTTAAACTTTGTATTCCACACGCTCATTCTAATAGAGTTTGAAATAGTTCAAATCTTATCGATTTATATTTGAGTTGTGATGGGAGAGAATACTTTTAAGAGATAAGATTAAAACTTTTAATCTCTAATTATAGTCAGACACAAATTCTTAATTTCTTGATGGTCAGAAGTCTATAAATAACACTGAGAGGTTCAAGGGTTCTCACCTACAATATTAGAGTGCCTTTAGCCATCGAGAAACACTTGTGAGACAAAGTTGTTAGAGTGATCTTTTTCTCATAGTTAGTTTAATTTTTCATCAATCAGATGGACAAATGTACGTTTTTCATTATCATTTTTTGTTATCATTGTGGATCATAGAAAATTAAAGATCTGTTTATTAATATCATGTTAAAATATTTAACATGTGATTTTAGAGTTTTAAGTTGTAGATTTTTTTATGATCTCAATAAAATATACAATAATATATAGTTGCGTATATATGTGCTTTTATCGTATCTTTGAAAATTGATATATAATTTATAATGATGTTTTTAAAACAACCACCTTGTTTGATTTTCACAAAAACCCACGAAGTGATATCATGTTTATGCATTGAAATTCACTTTCGCCATTTTGAATCTTTGTGAGGAAGTAGAGGTGTAAATGGTCCGGTTTGGTCCAGAAAAAATGTGGACCGGTTCTATTCAGTCCAGGAATTTTTTCACCCTAGACCGGAGGGAACTCCTATTCGGTCCATACCGGTCTGATCCAGTCCAAGGGCACCTGATATGATTTAATGGGCTAAATTTGATCCAAAATTCTGAAATGATCAAAAATAATTTTTGGCCCGAATTTAATTATTTTCAATTTAATTTAAGTATTTATCACAGATTTAAGCCAAATAATATTAAAAAAAACTTACTCTTAAAATAATTGGCAAAAGAAAATTAATCTAAATAAAAAAAGTACAAAAAAAATCATTCCTTAAAAACTCAAATAAAATAAAAAATAAATTAACTAATTAGTTAATAGTGATTTAGTAATACATCATAAGTTGGTAAACTATAACTAATAACACTATTGCTTTAGTATATTATACATTTATATGTTAGTAAATACTAAATAGGGATAAATTAGTAATAATATATTAAATAATAATAATGTACTTATTGTCGATGCTCCTGCTTACGCTTGGGATCGAATGTAAACCAAGACTTCGGGAGATAAATAACGCAAGGAAATTCATCACTCGTTCTTAACTTAGATTCGAGTATGCGTTTATAATAAAAGCAGTGATTAGAAAATTTCGTAGCGAAAAATGTCAAGCCATTCAAAAACTAGGCAAAGATTTAAAAATTTTTCCTTATATCACATGGTATACTAATGTTAAGATTCCAAAATAAACTTCATATTAATAAATATCATCAAGAGTATCCGTCTCTACACAAAATATATACTTTCCCAAAACATCAGAAACCATTAAAATATAATAGAATATAAACCCGCGACATCATCTATGTGCTGACCCCACGGCCATTCGTTACAACGGGACTCGTGCTTAACCTCCTTAACCCTTGTACAAAGATAGGGGTCACCACATCAAAAGACAGTGAGATTACCAGACCATCAGTGGTCTGGAGAGTCTCTCCAAGCGTCAAAGTCATCGACGTCATTTTCACCTACAATCACTTCTATTGTCCAACAAGGAACGATAGTGAAAATATCAAGGGGCGAGATTTCAAGAAATCTCAGTAAGTACACAACTATCTTAGCAAAATCATCTCAAGCATACATGTAAGCGAATAACAAACAGATCATGTGTCATGTATATGCGACTAATGATTTAGCACATGCTTATGCTCATGTAGACTTTCATAAAAACTTGACTTCCTTTCAATCTTGATTCATGTACTTGCTTTTCATAAAAAAAGTTTTTAACAAAAACTTTTTTCTTTAGACTCATACTCAAAAATCATTTTTCAAAAATTTTTTCGTATTCTTTTATTCTTATCTTAGGCACCACTTAACATATTCATATCAATTTTAGGACTCGAAAGCCGTTCTTTCTTGTCATGACTTCTTATTGGACACATCACAATTTCCTTATGACCGTGTGTTCCTCGCTAGTTATCGTCTCACTCGACAACCACTCAAGCCTAAGTGAATACGTTACGCGTTACTGCATCGCTTGTAGATTACTCAAGTTGTGGCGTCTGCGTTATCCGCTTTTCATCACTCGGTGATCACTCAAATCGAACGACTACATCCTTGTTCTTATAACGGTAAGGCAAAAGCTAACACTGCTCTTGGCATCCACTAACATTAGGTGCGATTACGCTCCAGTCACCTTTTGGAGCAATACATAGTCCACCGATTGTTCTTCGTTGAATCAGGGACTTTCACTCAACTTTAAATACTCTTAAGTGAACAGGGAATTCCACTGGGGCATTACCCCGTCCCAACCTTTGGGGTTCTTATAAAACTTTAATTCTTTTTCTTTTGAAAACATGATTGACTCAAAAACATGATTTTCGTGCTGTATGATGCATAGGACATGCAAACCTTTAACGCTAATCATGTAAAAACCCGAGACAAACTCGAGTGCACACTTAGTTATCTTCTTTCATAAGTCAAACATCACATCTTTCAACTTACCATTCATGCATAAGCACATAATTGGGCCTAATGGGTTGAGTGGGGTGCTCGGCCTCCACCCCTATTGTTGGTCCGAGACCCTCTTTGGTTACTACCTAGTGTTTCTTCCTTCTATTCCCTTCCACATATTTACTAAACCTTAGTAAAATTATTGAAATAATTTTAGCTTCACAAAAAAGGATTGACCGCAACCCTATAGTCTCTTAGATGAGTAATTTGCTCACTTTTCTCTTAACCAAAGTTAATACATTTAATCCTATGTAAATAAAATCCTACCATTAGCTCATTTGAATTTTCATATCACCAATCTTTTCCAAAAGTCTAAGACTATGTCATTCCATGAAAAAAAGAAATATAACTTAATTATTAAACTTAACCTTAGATACCATAGAACCCGAAAATCCAATGTCCTCATCCATCAATTTTCCAACTTTAAAACTTATCTTAATATGCATGCATTTGTCACCACAAAACATATTAATCATACTTCCATCTTTCTTTGCAACAAATGACTAAATCCACCAATTTAATATAAACATTAAACCTAGAATAATACATTAATCAAGCAAGGATTTTTGAGCTTAATATACAAGGTATTTTATCAAGTAATCTATCCTAGTATCACCAAAATCCAACAATATCTTTTTAGTCATGCATGCATTACCGTCATCACCATATATATTTTGTATCCTCATGCTTTCATTTCTCTTTGCTACTACTTAGATAAATCTATCAATCAAAATAGAATTTCAAGCCTAAGGTAACATATAGACTAAGCATGGATTTGTAACTAAATACGCAAAACCTTTCTTCAAGTAATCTAACTTAGTATCACCAAACATCCTACGAGCTTAATTTTCGTTAAGCATGCGATTTTTATTTATCATATAATTATACTTCATTTTTCCTTTGCATCAAGTTGACTAAATCCTCCATCATAATATGATTTCAAGCCTAAAATAACTTATAGGCTAAGCATGGATTTGTAACTAAATAAACAAAGTATTTCTTTCAAGAAAACCTAGCATAGCATCACCAAGCAATCAATCAAACAACACAACTACATTCACTCAAATATATACAAAAAATGCTAAAGTCAAGATAGAGATGTATTTACAATACTCTAAGTAGAAAAGATTAGCTCTGAAAATATATAAAAATAATCCATTAACATAGTTTATAAGCCTATAGTTTAAAATAAATTATTAAGAATATAAGACCTTGGAGTGTGCATGTGACCTAACTTAGGTTTCCATTCTTGAAATAGTTTAGGATCTTGCTTACCTCTGCAAATGTGCTTCCTCTAAAGAAAACTTGCTTCAAGCTTCACTAGACTTAGAATATTTTAGTGTTTAAAAGGTGAAAGAAAGCAAAGCAAAGTGAAAATGGAGAGGGAAGTTTGTTGCCCGTATGATGTAAGGTGGGGTGTGTGTTTACAAGTGAAGCAAACAAGTGGGAAAACAAGGCATAGGCCATTCAGCCAAGAGGAAATTATAGGCCTCTAGGTACTCATTTCCCTAGCTTAGCATTGACACTTTATGGGTTGAAAGACCCCTTTGATTGACCTCCATCACTAGGGCACACTCATGCCTAAAACTAGCTTGTACTTAGGTTGAAAACTCTTTCCCCTTTCTTCCTATGGCCGGCATATCTCAAGGGTTCCAAGCCATTCTCCTTCTTTCACATCACTTCCAAATCACCTTACAAGTCATTCTCCAAGATTGCAAGATCAAATTTTGGGAAATGGTGCATGCAACCTTCGACTATGTCTTTTCCAAGCTCAACTGAAACTCATCTCTCTTCCTCCATTGTTTTTTCTTCCTCTCATGTGTTCCATCAATCGCCACTCAACCTTACACTCTTACACACACAAGTCTCATCATTATTACATAATCCAACTTGTCCATTCACCTAGATTTAGCAAAAAACCTTAAGAAGACTAAAAGAGTGCATTCGGCTACCCCAAGCCAAATATCACCCGAAACCTTCCTATCTTCCTCATGCCAATTCGTCTTTCCAATGATGATTTCCTTTGACTTAGTACTCATCACTTCAAAATCACTTCATCTTACAAGATCTCTCAATTGTCACTCATCTAGATTTGGAAGAAATTGCATGGGTGGCTACACTCCCTCATTTCACCCGAAACCATTTTCTTCATCAAGCCTTTCTTTCTTCTCTCCAATGATGCTTCCTTTTGACACATCACTCAATCAATCATAGAACACACTCTCTCAAGTCCCTTCAAGGTCTCCTATCTAGATTTGGCCACCTAGGGAAACCCAATAGGATTCAGCACTCCCATTTCCAATTCACCCGGATCATGCTTCCTACACATCTTCTCTCATTTTCACCAAATCTAGCATATGTCAATCACCTAGATTTAGTAAGCTCCTAGGGAGACTAAATTGGAAGACCTCTTCTTCCTTCACACGCCTCCCAAGCAAAATCTAATGATGAGAAAATTCCATCTTGGTTCCAACACTTACTCCTCCAAGAAAGCCACTAGTCAATCCTCCAACCACTAGTCTTTCCTTACACTCACCTAACAATATTTGAAATCTCACTAAAGTTCTTCGAAGTATGACATATGTCTCCACATATGGGCTAGGTTGCCCATGGATCTATCCTATGGGCCTATGAGCTTTGATGCACTACTTTGGCTCCATATCCTAGTCCATACTTCCCAAATCTCAATTCCAAACCCAAGCCTCCAATTCTTACTATTCTAAAATACCCTTTGTTATTCTTAAAATAAATAAATAAAATAATAAGAGATGAAATTTCTGGACCGTCACACTTATTACTTATAAGTTATTACTAATATTCTATATAGATATACTGTAATTTATATTTTTATACAATAACTACTATAAATTATAATATGTTAATATTATAAGAGTATATATTATATATTAATATGTTATACTACCACTCTTAATCTATATTAATATTAATATTATAATTTATATACTATTACTTATATATACATACATATATATATATAATATAAAGTGTGTATTCGGTCTGGTCTGGTCTAGCCCTGGGGGAGAAATGTCCTGGACCGAGACCAGACCGAAAATATTCGGTCCATATAGAAATTGGACCGAATTGGACCAAATTCCATCCAGTTTGGTCCGGTTCATGGGTCTGGTTCGGTCTTCTTACACCCCTACAAGGAAGGGAAACTCTCTCACGTATTGATGCAATTGTTGTAATTTTTCTTTTATTATTGCACTGTATTGTGAAAGGGAGAAAGTTGAGATGTCTGTTTCGAAGAGGATGTTAAGAGTATGGAGAAAATCATATGAGCCATTGTGTTAAGCACTTGTGTAAAGTATAGCCGCTGGGAGAGGGCAGACCAGCGTATGTGTGGTGGTCGATGGGTTAACACACCTGCGGTGTAAAGGAGGTGGCTGGGCGACATAATGGGTGTGATTCACATTAAGTTGTCGCCCCTGCCCATTAAGGTTTCAATCAGATGAAACAATGGCTCCACACTTTGGCAGCATAAAGGGACTGAGAAGCAAATCGTCGGCTTGCTTGTAATGGCAGTAGAGGGCCCTGAAACCCTTTGGCTGCGACTATTTATGCCTGTAAACAAAAAAAAAAATTGGGGGGGGGGGGGGGGGGGGGGGGGAACACAACTTAGAGATTGCGGCAGGAGGTGGATGGAGAATCTACTGTGACTCTAGCCTAGTTCAAAAGGAAAAGAAAACAGAATGAAGAGAAATGGGCTAGGCTTTGAGCTCTGGCCCAATTTGAGCCTAGCAAAAAAAAAAAAAAAATTGAAGTTTTGTTTTATTATTCACTTTTATATGCATATTTTATTGTTACTAGGTAAAAATAATATGCAAAACACGTTTGCCTAGTTTAATTATGTGATTATTTTAAGAATTGATATTATTTTTATGAAGAAATAAACTTTGATTAATAATGTATTGTTTTTAGGTAAATGAATGTAATTTCTAACAAAAAATTGTCGGTTACTCATAATTAAGTAAATGATAAATAATTACACGCTTACATATATTATAAAAAAAAAGTATTAGTAACAATAATAAAATAGTTCCATAAATAAATATAGCTCATAGTTTTATCAAACTCGTTTCATATATTGTTTGTTTCATATATTATTTGTTTAATTAATATATAAGGATCCGAGGTAGCTTTGGCAACATTTTGGTAATAATTCTAAAGTTTATTAATTACATTTATTGGCTATTTTAATATGTGAATAAATTAGTTATTCTATATACAGTATATCGTATATTATAATCTTAATTATTTTACTAAGATTTATTTGTTAATTAAATATAAAAAATATATAATTTATTTAAAATAATATTATATTATATTTTTTCATATGAATTTTTAATCTTAAATATATAAATTTATTAGATCATATATGTTAAACTAAATATAAAACATATATAATATATTTATTATATTTATTGGCTATTTTGATATGTGAATAAATAAATTATTTTATCATATCAAAATATATCTTAATTAAAAATTATATTGGATCATATATCTTAATTTAATATAAAACATTTATATTATATTAATTATATTTATTAACTTTTTATTTTATATTATTAGGTTCTTTATTTTTATTTTTTTCTTTACTCGGTCTGGGCTTTGTACACACTATATTTATTGTATTTTATATCATTTATAATTTATGTAAGAATTTTATATTATAATTTGTAACATGAAATTTTAATTTTAAATATGTAAATTTATTTGATCATATATTTCAATTAAATATCAAACATATATAATATATTAATTATATTTATTAGCTTTTTTTTTATATATTATTATGGGCTTTTTGTGTGTATATTTATTTTTATTTTAACTTGTTGGACTGATTTTTGACTATTGGGTTAGGCCAAGCCCGTTCTCTTTTATTTAGGACCTCTTGGTAAAACGACACCAGCCGAGCCCCTTCTCTTTTATTTAGGCCTCCCATTCGAAAAATGACGCCCTTTTTGGCGTGGTATAAATACAAATGCCTAGGGCTCCATCGCATTCAGCCCGCACCGCTAAATCTTCTCTCCCCTTCTTCTCTTCCCCCTATCAAAACCCTAACCATTAAACCCCCCTTGCAGTGCTGCTTTCGTGTTCATTTTTCAACTTTCCCTAGAATCAAAACACTTCTAGTTCAAAATAACATCTCTGGATATGCACCCCAAAATCGCACATTTCCTTGTCCTCATCTATATAAAACCTTCTCATGACCCTTTAGAATTTAAAATACAAAATACCTAGAGGAGAACCTCTTTCTCTCAGTAGCCTTAATCTCTCAAGACTCTCGAAATAAACACCTCAATCTCTCCGGCAAACCCAAGTCGTTTCATGCTGCACCTTGACTAGAGAAGCCCAGTGAACGTCATCGTTCAACCCTAATCTAGATCGCAATTGGATATTCTCTCTTTTCCTCTAGGTAAGTTCAGTTATCTATTATGTGATGCGAGCTTCCTCTGTTTGGTTCCTTTTTATATTTTGTTTCAGGCTTTCAGCCCCTGCCCGTAAGCCTTTAAGGCTTTATTGGTCACTTTATCACTTTGTTTTCAGATTTCCATCACCTGGACCTCTAACGAAGAATTTAATCTTTCCTTCTATTCCAGTCCGTCGAGTTCACCAATTTGAATATTTTGGAATTTTTTTTGTTCATAATGGGTTTCTCTTGTCTAACTTAAAATGAACACAAGTTTTGAGCATTGAATTGTAAGAAAATTATGGGTTTACTTTTTCATATTAGAGATTTTGAAATAGATCATGGTTGTTGGGAATTGGGTTTTATGATTTATCTCAAGTTTATGAGATGAGCTAACTCTAGTGCTAATGCATAGCCATAGAAGTAATGATTAGAGCTTAAATTAGACTGACTTTCTCGGATTTCAATTTTGTATTAAATATTTTCGATGAATAATGTTATTAAATATATGTTACAAACTTAATATTTATATATGTTTTTAAATATTTAAATATTATTTATTGGATCGAAGATGTATTAATTTATATTGATGTATGATAAGAAGTGATTCCCCTAGCCAAAAATAAC
Organism: Platycarya longipes; assembly: GCA_036559045.1. Lineage (NCBI taxonomy): Eukaryota > Viridiplantae > Streptophyta > Magnoliopsida > Fagales > Juglandaceae > Platycarya > Platycarya longipes. Next base: position 34,409,790 of record CM071802.1, read on the forward strand.
AAAAACAACAAATTCTGTTTGAACAAGCGTTAAAACAAGATTTGTCGTTTCATAGTCTCTTCATATATATATATATATATATATATATATATATATATATTATATATATATATAAAGATATGCATGCATTTAAATTTTATACATGTTATTATGGTTATCTACATGTATATATGAAAATTTTATTAAATTTCTATAATATTATCATTGTGATATTCTTGTAAAATCAGATTTGTTTAAGGTGAAAAATTTTATGGACTTTTGCTGTAGAAGTGTAAATGTGTATAGTCTTAGGCGGTTTGTCTAGGAGATTGGTACTTAAGTATATCCAATGTGACCCTTTAATCTTTTATAGAAACTTTGAAGTTCTGTCTAAGAAAGAATAATCTTTCTTGGGAACTTACTTAGTAATATTATCCATATCTGTAGTAAAATTCATCAAGGCATTGAAAGTTTTTTATTAAACTTTATTTTCTAGACATGCTTTATTGTTATGCAAGTTTATAAAAATTGTATTCAATTTATATACATGTTATTGTTGTTAAACATGTATGCATTTATTTATTTTGGGTCTTATTATTATGCCATGTATATCCAATGGGACAAATGATTTATATCAAAATTAAGAAAAGATTGATTGCCTAAACGTATAAGATTTTCTTCATTTTGGTGACAATCATTAAACTCGTAGTAAGGTAGATATGATGGAGGAAACACTTTATGTGTCAAGATCTGCTCTCAAAGGAGGGTCTTGATGACACCAGTAGTTCATCCATCAAAAGTAAAGTTGAAGGGAACACTTTGTGTGTCAAGACTTACTCCCAAATGAGAGTTAATATGACACTACTAATTCATCCATCAAAAGTAAGATTTGAGAGAACACTTTGTGGGTCAAGACCTACTCCCAAAGGAAGATTTTCATGACACTACTAGTTCATCCATCAAAAGTAAGGTTGGAAGGAACATTTTGTATGTCAAATTTTACTTCCAAAGGAAAATTCTGATAATACAGTTAGTTCGTTCACATAATTTAATACCGGAGAGAACATTTTGTATGTCAAAATTTACTTCCAAAGGAAGGTCTTGATGACACTATTTGTTCATCCGTAATTGTTTAAATTCTAATTACAGTTTATAAATGTCTAACTCAAAGCATTATGTGACAAATATTGTTACCAGATTATGAATCCTGGAAATGAAAGTAGATGAGTCCTTCATTATTCAGTTTATTCTGAACTCATTGCCACCTTAGTATAGTCCATTCTAAATGCATTATAATACCATGAAAGATATGCAATGTGAATGAATTTGAAAGTAAGTTAGTTTAGGAAAGGCAAAGCTGAAACAACAAGGATATTACTCTATTAATTTTGTGAATAAAGAAACTAGAAAGAAAATGCATCATTATGATAAAAAGAAACAAACTGGACCACTAAAAGCAAAGAAACCTGTGAAAGTTAATCAGATTCAGTATAATAGCAGCAAATGCTAAATTTGTGGGAATTATGGACACATGAAAGCTGAGTATCTGTAATGTAAAATCACGTCAATTTATGGGATTAATTTTGGGGGATTTATTTGTGGCTATAGCAGTCCGCAACAAATATATGTGCATTTTTTGTGAGGTATAATTTGATTCTTCTGCATCTTGACTTTACACTTTAAGATTAGTAAAGTCAAGATGCAGAAGAATAGAGAATCTATTCTTCTGCATCTTGACTTTACTAATCTAAAAAAAAAAAATAGATTCTTCTGCATCTTGACTTTACTAATCTTAAAGTGTATGTGGATGCATAAAATGGAAGCAAATCAAGCATACCAAGAAAGGTGTCACAAAAAGTAAAGAAATTTTAAAATAATTCACATAGACATATGTGGATTATTCTCCACAGAATGTGGAGAAAAATATTTTATCACCTTTATAGATGATATTTTATATTTTGGATATATCTATCTATTACATGAGAAATCTCAACCTGTATCGATACTTGAGATATTTCTCATGAAGGTGGAAAGAAAATTAGATAAAAATGTGAAAATCATCAGGTCGGATCATGGTGGATAATACTAAGGAAAGTATGACGAATCGGGCCGTAATCCTGGTCCATTCGCCAAATTTCTTAAACGACGTGTCATTGTTGAACAGTACACGATGCCCAAAATGCCACAATATAACAGAGTTATTGAAAGGCGTAATCGGACCTTATTGGATATGATCGAAAGTATGGTAAGTAATTCTACCTTATGCAAATTATTGTGGGGTGACGCTATTAAGATGACAATGTATATCTTAAACCAAGTTCCTAGTAATGCAATTCCAAAAACTCCTTTCGAGCTATGAATTGGTAGGACACAAAGTTTGAGACATATGTATGTTTGAGGTTGCCTAGCCGAAGAGAGACTTTACAACCTACATGAAAAGAAATTAGATCCTAGAACAGTAAGTGGGTATTTCATTGGTTCCCAAAGAAATCCAAAGGGTAAAGGTTCTACTGTCTTAACTATAGTTCGAGAATGGTAGAAATAGGAAATGCCAAATTCATTGAACTTGGCGAGATCAGTTAAAGACTTAAACCTAGAGATGTGATCACTGGTGAAGTACGGGTAGATGTCCCCATACCTACATCCTCAAAAAGGATAATAGTTCCTCTAATTGATCATCACGATGATACCTTAGAACAAATAAATGATCACCTATCTCAAAATAATAATAATACCATTGGTGAACCAAGTTTGGAGTCACCAGAACAGATTATCTTGCAGAGATCTCAGAGAGATTGCAGACCTTCCATTTTGACAGATTGTGTGGTGTATTTCCAGGAATCTGAATTTAACATTGGGACAAGTAAAGATCCACTAACGTTTTTTATAAGTTATAGAAGAAAGTGATTCTAGTAAGTAGATTGATGCCATAAAAGAAGTGTTGAAATCCATGGAACAAAATCAAGTTTAGGATCTCGTTGGGTTACCTGAAGGAGTAAAAGAGTCGGGTGTAAATGGGTCTTTAAGATCAAACGCGACTCAGAAGGCAACATCGAACGACATAAGGCCAGACTTGTTGTTAAGAGTTTCACTCAGATAGAGGCATTGATTACAAAAAGTTCGTTTCTCCAATATCTAAAAAGGATTCTTTTAGAATCATCATGGTATTGGTGACTCATTATGATTTAGAGTTACATCAGATGGATGTGAAAACAATATATTTATCTAGAAGTTTGGATAAAGTGGTCTACATAGAAGCCAGAGGATTTCTCAGAAAGGGGCAAAGAAATCCTAGTATGTAGGCTTAAGAAATCAATATACATGCTTAAACAAGTTTCACGATAATGATACTTAAAGTTCAATAATATCATTTCTTCCTTTAGTTTTAAAGAGAACGTCGTTGATTGATATATATACCTAAAGGTCAGAAGGAGTAAGTTCATAATTTTGATCCTATATGTTGAGAATATCTTATTGGCTAGAATTGATCTTGACTTTATGAATTCAAGGGCTTTCTCTTTAAGAATTTTGAAATGAAATATATAGGTGAGACATCCTTTGTGATCGGAATCGAAATTCTTTGAGATCGAAAACAATGACTGTTGGGATTGTCTCATAAAAGTTACATAGAAAGAGTTATTGAAACATTAGGCATAAAAATTTGTTTATTGTTTAAAAATAGTAAATAGGGTATTATAATACTTGCAAGGAACTAAGGATTACCAACTTACTTTCAGAAGAACTGACAGTTTGAAGATAACTAGATACTCAGATTCTGATTTTACTGGTTGCTCTGAGTGTGTGGCTTGCTTTAAGGCCATAATGTATGGTTTATGGTTGAGTAAATTTATCTTAGGATTTGAAATTGTCGACTTATAACTAAGCTGCTAAGAATATAAGTCTTCAGAGTATTTTTCTCCGAATGATAAGTATTTAATAAAATTTTAAATGCCTAATTGTTAAGGAGAAATTACGGAAACAAATATGTCCATAAAAATCGTGTGTTAATGATTACACTTTAACAGACATGTTGAAAAGATGGGTTATATGCTTATACCCATGATGTGAACACGATGAAGTGATCGTTGATAGACTAGGCATTTTATTACTGGACATTAAAAGATATCTATTATGGTTATTTTTATTTTCTTGTCTTTCCACTTTATATATACATTGAAAGACGTGAATAAATAATGACAAGATAATGTCTATAATAGACAATAATAGGAACCCAAAAGTCATTATAGCATTAGCCTTAATTATCCCAATTAAAAATCATGTTATATTATGTTACTAATGTTGTGGTATATGGAAGGAAATTTGTTGATTATATAACAGATGACTACTATGACTCGCATTAGTAGCTGATTTGACTTCGATATTATGGAGCTTATAAAATGTATATTGAGCTATGAAAAGTATCAAAAAAATGTATTTGCGCAGTATGATCAATTTTCTGTGATAAGGTCATGAATGAAAAATATTATTTTATGGGGCGTATGGGTCAAGTGGGAGAATGTAAGAGTTTTATTTAAATTATGTCTCTCACACACTCATCTTAATAGAGTTTGAAATAGTTCAAATTTTATTGATTAATATTTGAGTTGTGATGGATAAGAATACTCCTAAGAAATAATATTAAAACTCTTAATCTCTAAGTGGGTTTTGAAGTTGGCCTTGGGCTTTGTTTTTAGGATTGGCTTGGTCTTTAATTGAAGTTGAGTTTTGAGAGGCATTTATATTCAGGGGATACTAATGGTTTTGGGAAGCGATGACATTTTTGGAGTTATGATAAATTTAAGTTTTTGAGGAATTAAAATAAGTAATTTTATTGTTTTAGGCTTTAATTATTGAAATACATATCGATTGAAAATCTAAGTGATCATGTTATACGTGATGAATAATTTGGTTCAACATTGGAGTAGAAAAGTTATGAGAAATTATGAAATTCAGATTAGTGGGATTCATATACTAGCTTTGCATTAAAAAGAAATAAAAGAAGGTTGAATTTAAAAATATGCCTATTTATTTTTGAAAAGAAAGTTGAAAACGAGCACAAATGTTTATTCTATAGTAAATAAAATGTTGTATAAGAGGAAATACTTTCTAATATGACTAGTGTAGATATGAATTTATTTTGTACTTTTTATTTTCGAACTAAAAAAGTGCGAATAAGAGTCTTTTGAAAAATGTGGTTTTGATGAAATGACAATTATTCTAATTTATGAGTGGTAAAAGCTTTGCTGTGAATAAAAGAAGACATTTTGATTCTGTTATTTCGAATATGTGAAATTATTTGAAGATGTCTGTACTTGTTTTTAAGAGTTTAAGAGATGTAACATTCTGATGTTCTGTTTTATTTTTTATATGAGCTTACCATGGATAATAATAGTGGATATGGTCCAACCACGAGTAAGAATTGTGAATACGGCCCTATCATGAGTAAGAATGGTAGATACAACTCAACCACAGATAATAATAATAGATACGGCTTAACTAGGGGTAATAATAGTGGATACAATTCAAACACGGGTAAGAATAATAGATACGACCCAATTACGAGTAATAATAGTAGATACATCTCAATCACAGGTAATAATAATAGATACAGTCTAACCACGAATTATAAATGTGGCACAACCCTACTATGAGGGTTAAATATGGTATTATATATATGACTTAATCACAGGTTATAAATATGGCACAACCCTACAACGGGGATTAAACATTGTCTAATGTACAGCTTGACCATAAGTTGTACATGTGGAACAACCCTACCACGAGAATTAAACATGGTATTATGTTCAACTATGATGTTTTATATTAGATATGCTAAAAGACTTTGTTTTTGGGAAAAGTTTACTTTTTAAAAAGTTTCGCTCTGATGTTACGTTACAAGCTTTGTTTATGCATTATTAAAGCAAATATGTTGTTTCTGAGTTCAGAAAGAAAATGTTTTCTTATGCATGATGAAGTGATAAATGCTCATGTTTACATACAAGTGTATGTACTTTGCTTATTGGATTGTTGATAACTCATCCCTTATCTTCATAACATTTTTCAGATGAGTTTGATGGTTCAGTTGAGGGATCAAATTATGAAGCTATGGATGAGATGTTCTAAGAATGTTGGATTATGCATAGAGAGTTTTATATGAGTATTGGCAAAGTTTATCAAGGAATGTTATTGTATTTTTATGATATTGAAGAAATTGATTTTGAAACCAAATTTTATATGATATTTGGGAATTTGGAGTCTTTATTTATACTGTTGAAATGTGGGTTGTGTGATAGAGAATAACTCTCCAACCCCTGCATGTAAAGACCTGGTCCTAGAGGTCCAGAAGGTTAACTTCTTTTTCTCTAAATCATCTCCAATAATATATTTACAAACTCTAAAATTCTCCATAAAACGTTAACTCATTTATTCAACACAAAAATTCATATCCCTCCACAGAAAAGCTAAACAAGAACCTCAATAAAATGAAATATCATTTCCACAAGTATTTGAATTATCCATAACTCAATGTATCAAAAATAACCGCCAAAGATAAAAACAACTAAATATGATCCTTCAAAAATACTTATTATACCTTAAGCACTCATTCATCTATGATCATCAAACATTTTCAAAACTTCTAACTTTTGTTCTTCAACTGAACCATCAAAGATATCTAAAAAATGTTATAGAGATAAGGAGTGAGTTATCAACAACTTAATAAGCAAAACATATATAATAGTATGTAAACATGAGAATTTATAGAATTCAGAATGTAGAACAAAATATTCTTATTTTCAGAATGCATAATCAGAATATGTTATCAAAAATATCAGAGCGAAAATTCAGAAGTAGCCAAAATCAAAGTCAACTTGGAATAGCATAATTGAACCATCTTATTGGAATAGAAATACCATGTTTTACCCCAGTAGTAGGGTTGTGCAAATCCCAATAGATAATCAAGCAGAAAAAAAATGTGAATCTTTTCCTTATTATTCTTATAGTCTTGAGTGTGCACATATGAAAGACGACACAAAAAACCACTTTGCATCTAAAGTGGGTGCACTAAAAATAAAAATAAAATAAAACAAAGTGGGTGAACAGAACGAAACATAAACATAAACAAAAACATAATGTTATGCCAGAGGTTTTCAAAAATCACATCATATCATATTATAGTACAAAATATTTTCAAGACAAAACAAAATCAGACCAGAAAAATAAATCTTATGCAGAAAACTTCATGTTCGCTCATTTTCTACACCAGTTCATGCCAAAAAAACTTCATTCTTATACAAAATTTTATGCATATGCAAAACAAATATTTGTTTCAAATTTATTTTCATAAAAAAATATGCGCATTTCTCACAATTGACCTCAGTTCATAATCTTCAAAAATAGAACTCGAGATATAAAATCCAATGAATTTCCTTACCATCTAAATCCACAAAACCCTAAATATCAACTTTTCCCAAAATGTTTTTTATTTATCAAATTCCTCCATAACCCTAAAATATTACAACTTCTCTAATACCTTGACTTTCACTTAATACTCAATTTAATTTCCAACCCAAACCAAGTCTCTTTCCGAAATTAAAACTCAACCCACTTAAATACTAAAAAGTCATAATACAAATATTATCCGGCCCAAAATAATTGAGAACCTGAAGCAATTCAAAAAATTTAACTTAAAAAATAACTTAATAGAACATACTCAAAAAGGAACTCAAAGGAAAAAGAAGCACATGCAACCCAAAACAAAAATAACAACACATTGAAATATACTTTTACAAAATCATGTTTTAAAGATTGAGGGCGAAAATGAAGCTAATTTTCTACACATCACGTAAAGAGCAAAAACACAACACGTAAAGAGTAAAAAAGTCATTACAGAGAAACATAATCGAACCAAGGGAAAACATGCGGCAAAGGCTCGTGGGATGGTGGCTAACGGCTTGATGCCGTGTTTCGGGACGTGCTTCTCGGTAGTTTAATGTGATGCAACTATGTGTGGCAGCTGATGGAAGTGTAGAGGATCATGGGATGGTGGCTGAAAGCTTGATGCCGTGTTCTTGGGTGGTGGAGGTGTGGATGGTTGGGCTTGGGAAGGGCTACGCCACTTCGACTTGCATGGGACGAAAACCCTCCTCTTGCTAATGGCAGAGATCATTCGAGAGGAGCATGGCAGAGATGCGTGGGTTTGTGTGTCTGAGGCGGCAACCCTAAACATGAAGAAAGTAAAACTTAAAAGTGCAAGAAGGCAATGCAGTTGGAACTAGGACTATACTTCCAGGTTTTGGATTGAAATTCCAAGTATACCTAGCTCGAAAACTGGGCCCTAAATTCAGTTAAGGTTTCAACCCAGATATATTCGGATTGGAACACGGGCGGAACCCAGATTAATCTGGGTTTTCAAAAACTAGATTTTCGGTTTCCATATTTGAACCATAATTTTTTTAGTAAGAAATCTATATTTTATTAATGCTTTCTTTAAAAAACAATTTGTTTACAAGCATAATTTGTTTAGGTAAAAGAGTATATATCTATTTAAAAAATTTCAAACTTTTTTATACAAAAGCGTTTATTTTGCTAAAAAAAAATTCTCTATCATCAAGTTGGAAAGCATAATATTTGTGTTCTAATAATACTAAATGCATGTAAAAAAAAAATCCAATATTCATCTACGCATGCATCATAATGCGTACTACATTATTTGTTCTTTATACATTACATTACATTACAAAATATAAAATTAAAAAAGTATGAATTACAAAAATATTAGCAACATCAATGATTTAATCTCCACACCAAACAGCAACTTCAAGTGATTAGACTGAAAGAGATCCTCCAAAAAACCAAAATAGAATGAAAATGACATAAATTCTTACTACTTGCTTTTCCAGGACAGGGAATTTACGATTAGTCATAATATTGTCATTATTTTGTATTTGAATTTGATGTCAATCACATTTTTTTATTAGTAATTGAGAGAATTAAGCTTTGATAAATCATGTTTAACTCAATTGATAAAAGCTTAATTTTTTCTGGTTTATTACATGCAATTGAAGAGGTCTATGATTTGCTTGCAGGTTGAGCCATTGCACCTAAAAGTACCTCACGACATTTACTCAAAAGAGGGCAAGCCGGGACACTACATGGACAACCCTGCATTTCAACATACGCCAAGGTTCATTTTCGTAAATCAAGTGCACCGGATGGAATGCACCTCAACTCAAAGCACTTAGCCTCATGCAATACTCTTAAGAGGCAAGCCAATGCAAGAAGAAGACCCTTGCACCCAACTAATCTAACCATAAGAAGCCTCACCGCTTCACTCCATGCACCAATCAACAACTCACGTGTCTTCAGCTCTATTGCCTGCACGGCAGCACCGACTCACTCCAGGCCATGCACAATTCCAAGTGATCAAAACGTAGCACCTCAGCTCACAAAATGTATCACTTCAATGCTCAGTCACGTTAAAACATTGCAGCTAAGCTACCTATTTTGGACAAGCAATTCTGCAGGGAACAAAAGAGGATATGCAGAAGACATGAAAATGGTATGGTCTTGGGATGCGGCAAACAGGAGAAAAAGGAAGATAGACCAATTCACTCGGTGATTTTTCTTGGAGATTTCGTAGACCACTCTTGGCCGAGCTCCTAAGAGTTGCCCCTGTCTTTCTTGCTTTAGTTTTCAGAGTAGTTTTAGTTGAATCCATAGACCCTTTGGGGCTGGTTTCCAATTCTTGTTTTGATACTTTAACGGTTCACTAGGTTATAGCAGTTTTTTATTTTGTTGTTGCAGTAGTTTACATTTTGATAGTTTTCATTTCGGTAGCTTGTAGTGTGAGGGGATAATTACAGTAAGGGATAAGATGATGGATGCCAGCCGTCCTGGCGCCCGCCTACTATTTCTCTTAATACTTTAGGAGAAATTAGGAATTATATAAAACGGAAAGTTGGATTCCGATTCCAACTTTCTCAACTATATTTATCCTAAATTGGTTCTTATTAGATAAATACGATGGATTTAGTAAATTCATCGAGATTACTCCTGACACATCAACAGTATAATGATCAGGATCCTTATAGACATTTAATGTCTGACAGTGTGGTATATCACATTAAATGCGGACTGATCAATATAAATATCCGAAATACGTACTGATTGCCCACATGTAATCATATTAAAGAAGATATTATTGAGAAGAAACAAAAGTAATAAATGACCCTAGAGAATGGGGAAGAAAGAGAGGAATAATCTACTGACCTCCTCCCCAGTAATACAGGATGATTACACGTATGTCCAAGGGATATTTTAGCCCATATAAAGGAGAAATTTTATCATAGACAAAAGTACGAACAATTATCATAGATTTTAATTCAGACTTAACTTTGATCTATCTGAATTCTCTCTAACAAAGGCATCGGAGAGTTCTAAGGGTTGAATAACCCAGCCCTCCATCTTTTCTTGTGCAGATCAGTTAGCTTGCAATCTAGACGCTACTTAGGAGTGCAGAACACACATCAACAGTTGGCACCGTCTGTGGGATCCTTTGGTGTTCTCTGCAAACCGATCGCGTTGTGATTACGAGGTAACAACTACAATTCAAAACACATCCCGATGGAAGAATGACTAGCCGCCATGGAAGAAACAATCAGGGAGCTCACTAGAAAAAATGAAAAGCTGCAAAAGAATAATGAAGAGTTGACTGCTTATGAAGAACCTTCCGTTAGTAGATGCGCGAAATCTCATCGAGTCAATGAACCTAATCGTGAGGAAGTGGAGGAAGAAATGCGTAAAATGCAATTGAAACTCAAAGAACTGGAAGACAAGTATGAAAATATAGCCAAGCATATAGAAGCCCCTTCCTTCCATCACTAGGCAATTATGCAACAATCTCGGCACTCCTTACAGTGCAAGTGTCATGGCAGTACCGTTACCTCCTAAATTTTGAGCACCTCAGATGGAACTGTACGATAGGGATGCTGATCCGTATGAACGTATAGAAACGTTTAGGACGCACATGAGTTTGCATGGTTACCCTAATGAGGTAGCGTGCCGAGCATTCCCACTTATCCTGAAAGGAGTAGCTTGAATTTGGTTTAGAACAGTTCCGACCGGCACAGTAGATAGCTTCAACTGTCTCGCTCACCTTTTTATCACCCAGTTTTTAGGAAGTTGGAAGAGGAAACGGCTAGCTGCATACCTCCTCACAGTTAAACAGAATAATCAGCAAAGTCTCAAAAACTATCTTTCCCGATTTAACAAGGAGTTAATGACGAAGGTGATTAAGATGAGAATATCACTTTAGTTGCTCTCCTAAGTGGAATATGGCTTGGAAGTCCTTTCTTGGCAGAGATAGCTAGATGAACTCCAGCCACCTTTGCTGAATTCATGGATAGGGCGGATGGGTATATAAACGTTGAAAACACCCTGCAAGCTCTCATAGGACCACGGTGGGAAGAAATAGAGCGTACTAATCAAACCGAAGCCAACTTGTCAGCGAGAAAAATAAGTATCAACGACCCGTAGAGACGAAACACCTAAGAAGGCTCGCAGTCTCAAGGGAGTGCACAATACAAACCACACCTTCACAGCAATCTGACGGTAGATAAAGAACCTAAGGAAGGGCAGTATCGCAACTAGAGCCAGCGTCGACCAGGAAATATGTATTGCGAGTACCATAAATCTACTTGGCACAATACTCGGGACTGTAGAATCCTGAAGAGAAGAAATGAAGAGGAAATGGGAGAGTCGCACAAGAAGGGGGAGTATCCTAATAGTAAACGTAGTCCGAGCCCTCATAAAGAAAGAAGCCCCAAAGACTCATCTCAAAGGGGAGGACCTTTAGGCGAAATATGAACCATTGCTGGGGGAGTACCCAGGGGGGGGAAACCTCAGCTTCAAGGAAGGCGTATGCGAGAAAAGTACGTTACGTAGAGATATTCGTCACGTCAGAGTCAACTTGAGACAGACGGCCTTCGGAGGATGTCCCGATCATTTTTGACAGACAGGATGAAGGAGTGATGCAGCCTCATGATGACGCTTTGGTAGTAACCATGCTAGTCGCTAATTTTATAACTAAAAGAATTATTGTTGATAATGGAAGCTCAGCAGACATTCTTTATTGGGACGCATTTGACAAAATGAAGATCGCGCGGGACAGGCTATGACGAGCCCCAACATCTCTCAAGGGATTCGCCGGCGAGATAATCCAGCCTGAAGGAGTCATAACTCTACGTATTATGGCCGGCGAGGCACCTAAAACTTCAATGATCATAGTTGACTTTTTAGTGGTCAAAGCCCATTTCTCGTATAATGCTATAATGGGGCGCACTGCTTTAAATCGCCTAAAGGCAGTGACTTCTACATTTCATCTGAAAATGAAGTTCCCAACTCAAAGTAGTATAGGAGAAGTCAAAGGCGAGCAATCCTTAGCCCGCGAATGTTATTCTCGTGAGTTAAAACCCCTATACCAAATGGTAATCAACATCGCCAAGGAGGATTCAAGACATAGTGAAATTGCAACTGAGTTGCCACCTCCACCACCCTTGACATGATGGGATGAAGACTTTCGAGATGAACAAACCATCAAACAAGCTGAACCCGGAGAGCCACTGGAGCTGATCGCCTTCGACTAGGCGAAACCCGAGCAGAAGGTTCAGATAGGTTTCAGTCTAGAACCTAGTCTGAAACAAAGACTCAAACAACTCTTGGCGGAACATCAAGATATCTTCGCCTGGACTCATCAGAATATGCCAGGTATAGATAACAGTTTTATTGAACATCATTTATGTGTCAATCAGGGAGCCCGAAAAGTTAAACAAAAAAGACGTAGCTTTTGCGCTAAGAAATATGCCGCCATAGCTGAGGAAGTAGATCACCTCCTAGCAGCGGGATTTATCAGAGAAGCCTAATATCTAGAATGGCTGTCTAATGTAGTGTTAGTGAAAAAGGCAAGCGGCAAATGGATAGTTTCCCACTTCCTTGCATTGATCTGATCGTAGATTCAACGGCTAACCATCCGTTACTTAGCTTCATGGACCCGTACTCGGGATATAATCAGATCAGGATGAGTGCAGAGGATGAAGAAAAAACAGCTTTCATTACAGACCGGGGATTATATTGCTACAAGGTGATGCCTTTTGGGTTGAAAAACGCAGGAGCTACGTATCAGCGCCTAGTCAACGAATGTTTAAACAGCAGATAGGGAGGAATGTAGAAGTATACGTCGATGATCTACTGGTCAAGAGCAAAACACCTAGGCAACATGTAGATGACCTGCGGAGGCTTTTGAAGTCTTACGTCAATATAAGATGAAGCTTAATCCAAGTAAGTGTTCTTTTGGAGTGGGGTCAGGAAAATTCTTAGGCTATATGGTCTCCATAAGGGGAATCGAAACCAACCCTGAAAAGGTGAAGGCTATATCTCACATGTTTGCACCTCGGAATCATCACGAGGTACAGCAATTGGCGGGCCGAGTAGCCGCCTTGAATCGCTTTATAGCTCGATCCACCGACAGATGTTTACCCTTCTTTCAAGTATTGAAGAAAGCATAGAAGTGGAACTCTTCTTGTGACAAAGCCCTCAATGAGCTAAAAGAATATTAAACTCACCCGCCATTGCTTAGCCAAACCGAGCCCGGCGAAATGTTGATTACTTATTTAGCAATATCGCCCAATGCAACCTCTGCTATTCTAGTAAGAGACACGGCGACAAGGCAAAAACCGGTATGTTATGTAAGTCGAGCATTTTGAGGGGCAGAGGCCAGGTACCCTAAATTGGAAATGATGGCCCTAGCCCTGGTGGTAGCCACTAGGTGACTCAGACCGTATTTCCAAGCTCACACCGTACGAGTACTTACAAATCAACCCTTGAAAGCTGTGTTACAGAAACCAGATACTTCAGGAAGGTTAGTAAAGTGGGCTATAGAATTTAGCGAATTTGACATCCAGTACGCCCCTAGGAAGGCGATCAAAGGGCAAGTACTTGCTAATTTTATAGTCGAGCTTATTGGCTTTCCAAAAGAAACTTCCCAGACACCTCCCAACGAGCCCTGGATGGTTTATGTAGACAGGTCAACATGTAAAGCAGGAGGAGAAGCAGGTGTCCATATCATTTCTAGCGATGGTAGAAAGTACAATTACGCTGTTAAAATTACTTTCAAGGTTACTAACAATGAAGCAGAATATGAGGTGCTCTTAATCGGCTTGACTGTTGCTCGCCTTCTGGGGGCTAAAGAAGTAAAAATACATGCTGACTCGCAAATGGTAGTTAACAAAGTAACCGATATCTTTGCTGCTAAAGGGAAACAACTAAAGAAGTATTTTCAATTATTTTGCGAAGCAAAAGATTATTTCCAACATTCTTCTGTTCAGCAAATCTCGAGAGCCAATAATTGTCAAGCTGATCGCCTAGCAAGAATAGCATCCGGGCAAATAGATACCCATTTTTCTGAGAACACTGAAGTAAGGTAAGCAGATATTCCTTCTATTGGAGAAGAAATATTCCAAGCAGAGATAGTTTCGCCCGGATGGGCTAAAGATATAATAGATTTTCTGCAGGATAATAAGCTACCCATCGATGCAAATGAAGCAAGAAAAGTCAAAAATCGGGCCGCCAGGTTCACCATTCTAGAAGGGACATTATACAAAAAAGGATTCTCAGAACCGCTGCTCAGATATTTGTCAACAGAGGAATCTCAGTATCTATTAGCACAAATTCATGAAGGCATCTGCGGGAGTCATTCTGGAGGAAAAATTCTGGTGATCAAAATAAGTCGAACGGGGTATTACTGGCCAAATATTCTCAGAGATTCAAAAGAGTTCACCCAAAAATGTGTACAATGTCAAGTGCATGCCAACCTTTTACACCTCCCGCCTACAAAATTATCATCCATAGTAGCAGCCTGGCCTTTCGCACAATGGGGGCTAGATCTCATAGGTCATTTTCCCATGGGACGTGGAGGAGTTAAATTCATCATGGTCACGGTTGATTATTTCACAAAGTGGGTTGAGGCGGAAGCCTTGTCTACAATAACTACCCAAGACATCACTAAGTTCGTCTAGAAATTTATTATATGCCGGTTTGGTATACCACAAAGTTTTATATCTGACAATGAGGGTCAATTCGACTCTTTGCATTACCGACAGTGGTGCGCAGAGTTAAGAATAAGAGTGCGGTATTCATCACCCGGACATCCACAAGCAAATGGCCAAGCAGAAGTAACTAACAAGACTATTTTGTCTATTCTTAAAAAGAGGCTAGGAAATTATAAGGGAGCAAGGGCAAACGAACTCCCCGAAGTACTATGGTCCTACCGCACTACCGTTCGAAATCCTACAGGAGAGACCCCATTTACTCTTACATATGGCAATGAGGCTATCATCCCGGCAGAAATAGGAATCTCTACTTCAAGAATAAAAAATTTCCACCCAGAGGACAATGAAGTAAAGCTGCTACAACAATTGGACCTCCTCGAAGAAAGACGGGCAGAAGCAGCTATAAGAGTGGAACACCATAAACGCATGGCTGAAAAATTTTTCAACAGGCGAGTCAAGTCAAGATCTTTTAAGCCTAGGGACCTAGTTTTGAAGCGCACAGGAGTGACAACCACTGAAGAACGCAAGCTAGGGCCTAAGTGGGAGGGACCCTACGTCGTCACCAGGAGTACTCGACCAGGATCGTACAAGCTTACAGACAGTAAAAGCAATGCTCTCTCTCATCCATGGAATGCGGAATATTTAAAAAAATATTATGTATAGCTCAATTTTTCTTCACTGAAATTATATTATATGAAAGTTGCAAATTATTGGCATTACGGCAAATATGTTCAATCGCCGGTGCCATACTAATCGCGGGGTCGCCTGGGCTCTATGCCTCGCCCCACGATTCGCTCGTCGAAGGGAAGGAGCCAACTCCTTCACCTTCGCCATCTCGCCGGCCTCATACGAATCGTGGGGTCGCCTAGGCTCTATGCCTCGCTCCACGATTCGCTTACCGAAAGGAAGGAAAAAACTCCTTCTCCTTCTCCTTCGCTATCTCGCCTGCGCCACACGATTTGTGGGGTCGCCTGGGCTCTATGCCTCACCCCACGATTCGCTTGCCGAAGGGAAGGAACCAACTCCTTCACCTTCGCCATCTCGCCGGCGCCATATGAATCGCGGGGTCGCCTGGGCTCTATGCCTCGCCCCACGATTCGCTCGCCGAAGGGAATGAACCAACTCCTTCACCTTCGCCATCTCACCGGCGCCATACGAATCACGGGGTCGCCTGGGCTCTATGCCTCCCCCCACGATTCGCTCACCGAAGGAAATGAACAAACTCCTTCGCCTTCGCCATCTTGCCGGCGCCATACAAATCGCGGGGTCGCTTGGGCTCTATGCCTCACCCCACGATTCACTCGCCGAAGGGAAGGAACCAACTCCTTCGCCTTCGCCATCTCGCCGGCGCCATACCAATCGCGGGGTCGCCTGAGCTCTATGCCTCACTCCACGATTTGCTCGCTAAGAAGAAGGAACTTAGCCAGCCACTTCTCATACGGACCTCAACTCACATACAGACTTCAACTCAAGCACCACGCCAACTTCATTGGCCTAGCCAAACTCGGCCCGCTCACCTCACCCCCCTCCATCATAGCTTGCCGTACACAGGATCACCAAGCTCACCAAGAGAACTAGCCATCTCGCCAAAGTATCTAATCAAGATCTTTCGATGCCAAGGCAGTGTGGGCTCGTCCAGCTCGCCCACGGATCACCGCACTCACAGCTCGCTAAACAAAGTACATGCTCACCTAAATTGCATCTCGCACGACTCATTTTATTAACACTGGAACCTTCCACGGCTCATCAGTTCGCCCACAGCTCACCCGGTTCACCATGCTCACCCAAATCACTAGCCATCTCTCTGGCGTCCAATAAATCGCATGAGCTCTATGACTCCCTTATAAATCTTTATCAACAGATACAATTCAGCTTCGTTAATAAAGATTCGCAAGATATCAGGGTATAATTACCACACAACAAGAAGATAAACATATCGCAGAAATAATGGTATATTGATAGATAGCCAAGAATACATTTGAAATTTATACAACATAAAAAAAAAAAAATACAATAGTAAATTCT
Source organism: Platycarya longipes (assembly GCA_036559045.1). NCBI lineage: Eukaryota > Viridiplantae > Streptophyta > Magnoliopsida > Fagales > Juglandaceae > Platycarya > Platycarya longipes. Next base: position 34,426,898 of record CM071802.1, read on the forward strand.
CAGGAAGAAGGCAAACGTATACGGCACTCTAGTGTTCCGATCTTAGCAACTTCTGCCTTCGCTATGGGATCAGGAGCAAGCTTTCTGGGATCCATGCCAGCTATGTTGAAGGACGAGTTCTGAACAATTTCCTCCCTTAGCCGCCGCAAGCCTTCCACATAACCTTGACTCCAAGCAGATATGCAGAGGGAACGGTGTTGAGTTGCCTAATGCCTAAGAACTTCAAGCTCAGCATTCGCCTCGCCTAACTCCCGGGAGAGAGTGTCAAGTTCGAGCTCGGCGGTATCAACTTTGGCTCGAAGAGTTTCCAACTCTTCTTCTCAAGTGGCACACGAATGCCCAAGAACAGCCAAGTTTGACTTCAAGCATTTCATTTCTTGGTTGGCAAGGGAGAATTCGTTCTCTTTAGTGGTGAGCATCTGCCCAATAGACTCTTGACCTCGGAGAAGGTCATCCCTACTCGCCTCTAAGAGCAGGTTCTTCTCTTTTAAGATCGTCATTTCTTCTAGCATGGCTTCATAAGTTTCAGTATAATAATCCCGCTCTTCTAACTCCATAACGGTGGCTTTCAGAAAATCTCTATCTTCTGTAAGCTGGCAAACCGAAGCACCAAGCTCTCGGTATTTCTCCTCGATTTCTAGAATTTGTTCCCGAACCCGTTGTGCACTCCCATTTAATAGCTTCGTCACCTCGGAGCCGATTGAACCAATAATTTGGTCAAAAGCCTGAACAATACCTAATGGTTAGAGAAATAAAAGAAGTTAAATCGAGAAGGACTGACAAATGAATACCTATGCCAAGAGAGACTGGAGTAGGTCGACCACGATTCCCGTTTGCTCTGAACACTCGGGAATTGAAGTGGTTGGAGGTGAAGGATGGGTGGAGTGTTGAAGAGCCCGATCAAAAGAAGACTCGATCGTTGATCTGGCATCATCGCCAGAAGTTCGAAGAGGCTTCCGCCCAATATTCTCACTAACTTCGGCATTAGTCGAATCGGAAATAGAAAGCCTCGATACCGAACGATGGTCTTCTGTATTTAGGCGCTGGCGTACAGCAACCTCTCGCACACCAATCCCCATAGTGAAGAGGTCATCTCCCTCGCCTCTTTCAGGGTGACCTTCCCCAATCGAATGAGGATGTTCTGATCTAGGGATATTCTCCTGATTAGGAGCCCGTGTAGATGATAACACGGGCGCTTGAAAGTAAGGAGTCCTAACAGCGTAAGCAGAAGTATTAGATAAGGCAACTAAAAAGGCCAACTCGACCTCATCTATATCCTGTCCGAAGGGCAAAGGCATAGACCTATCATTCAGATTTTGTTGGTGATCTGGAGGATGATACACGGTCAATGGTTTTGGCGTTCTAGCTTCTTGCCCCTCCGGTTAATTGGGCCTTGTATGCTGGCTACCCTCCTCACTGGCAGGCGCCGCAGATACAGGAGAGGATTAAAGCTGGGGATGAACTTGAGAAGACTTGGCTTGACTCTCCTCAAGAGCCGGGCGAGTAACCCTCGTATCGTGGCGAGCTTTAATTCGCCTTTCCTAAGCGAAAGTAAGAACTTGAGGCTCAGGAGTTTCAACAGCAACTCGTCTGCCTCCTTCGCGGCGAGACTTTGCACGCTTTTCCTGGTCTAGAGGGGGAGCAGCATGTTTGCGAGCTGCAATAAGGCATTCGAATGTTTCAGCAACTGGTATGCTTGAAAAATCCTGGAACTCTACATAACCTCGCCTCAGCTCGACCAAATAAGTATTAGTGTTGTGGTCGGTCAGATTGAGGTCAGATTCTAGTCGGTGGAAATGGCGTTGCGCCCACCTTATGACGATCTCAACCCGAGTGCATTTCCTCTGGTTGAGATCTATATCCAGAAGAGAGGCAGGTGAATCGGCTCGCCCCAATTCACCTGAATGGGGAATTCCTCTCTACTCTCATCCTCTGAGAACTGCCATCCATCGCCCTTAACATAAAATATTTTTTTATAATAATCCTTAACATTGGAATATCGACTTTCGAGAGTTCATAATTTAGTCTCGCTGTCTCGAGATTGAAAACCAACCAAATTTAAAGAAGGTTTTCTGATCAGACGATAGAGAGAGAGAAACTCTTGAGCTGTTAAGTCAGGGTACAATTCCCCTGCCTTTAGCAAAGATGAATGAAATACTATGCAAGAAGCTAATAGTATTCGCCAAACGTTAGGCAGTAACTGAGCTGGAGCCAAGCCCAGATAATAAAGAACTTCGCGAACTGGTCTGATGAAAGGAAGGTGAAGCCCATTTTTAAACATGGCTTCATAAAGAAGCACATGTTGAGCCTGTCCTTCTGCATCGCAGGGTCGTTCTCGAACAATCCCAAAACTCGCTGATGCAGGAATATAACCCAGATCTCGAAGATGCTGGATAGATGAAGGGGCGTAGGACGATACCCATTGGTGCCCAGCATAGATAGAATCTGCCTCCATTGAAGCGTAAAAAAATGCAGAGAAAGATCGGGTTGAAAATGAAGTTGTGAGGAAGGAAGAGGTAAATTTTCGGTAGCAAAATAGTAGTAAAAGTGAACTATGGTGGAAAGCAGTTATTTATACTACAGGTGATTACGACCATCGGGAAGGGAAATGATGTATTTAACAGTCCTCGGGAGACAAAACGGCATGACTGATGAATGGAGGGCGAATACAAAACTGATACCCAGCACGTGAATATCACGTATCAGTCAGTGAAGAGTAACTGACAACGAGTATTCAGAAAACCAAAAAGCCAGATGTGTAGCCAGACGTGTAATGATGTAAATAATCCGTAAATGCAGCACACGATATTTCGAGTAATTATGGTCAGAAAATTGATTCCTTTTCCCATGCCCAGTGAGCAGAAGCCAAACCATCGTGGCTAGAAAACCAACAAACTCCTACATGACTATTGTACCCCTACTAAATCCATTCAAATTTTACTTTGCGCAGGATAAAGATTTAGCAAGTTTGGACAGTGAGTCGAATAAATCCCTATCAAATGGTCTTCGATAGGGATTCTTGGGGTACTGTGAGGGGATAATTACAATAAGGGATGAGATGATGGACGCCAGCCGTCTTGGCGTCCGCCTACTGTTCCTCTTAGTACCTTAGGAGAAATTAGGAAGTACATAAAACGGAAAGTTGGATTCCGATTCCAACTTTCTCAACTATATTTATCCTAAATTGGTTTCTATTAGATAAATACGATGGATTTAGTAAATTCATCGGGATTATCCCTGATACATCAACAGTATAATGATCAAAATCCTTATAGACATTTAATGTTTGGCAGTGTGGTATATCACATTAAATACAGACTGATCGATATAAATATCCAAAATACGTACTGATTGCCCACATGTAATCATATTAAAGAAGATATTATTGAGAAGAAACAAAAGTAATAAATGAATCGAGAGAACGGGGAAGAAAGAGAAGAATAATCTACTGACCTCCTCCATGGTAATACAGGATGACTACACATATGTCCAAGGGATATTTTAGCCCATATAAAGGAGAAAGTTTATCATAGATAAAAATACGAACAACTATCATAGATTTTAATTAAGACTTAACTTTAATCTATCTGAATTCTCTCTAACAAAGGCATCGGAGAGTTCTAAGGGTTGAAGAACTTAGCCCTCCATCTTTTCTTGTGCAGGTCAGTTAGCTTACAATCTAGACGCTACTCAGGAGTGCAGAACACACATTAACATGTAGTGCTTTAGTCGTGTTTGTATTTTTTCTTTCAATGCATTGCATTTGCATTTGATTTGTTTCTTGTTCGGTGCTTCTAACTTTATTTCACTAGTTTGATTTGTTAAACTTTGTTTCGGTAGCTTTTAATTCCAGTAGATTCATTCGAGTAGCTCGTTCACGATACATTTATTTAGTTTCGTAGCTGTAGTTTCATTCAGTTAGTGGTTATGAGCATATGGGTTATTTGAAAGGCTGTGCAGAAAACCCGCAAGGCCGATTTGCCTTGAACGTTTCAACCCGACCCGCACGAGAAATGCTCTTTTGCCGATTGAGCCCGTCAGATGTCGGTTTTGACACGATCAACCCACCTAATAAGTAATGTTCTACACTTCTAAGCTTGGATTACAAATAAAATCCTAGCCAACTAGCCCTCCCCATTCTGAGCATTCTCAAATCTCTTCCTCATTGTCATCATCACCTTCGTTCATCGATCACCTTTGTTCGTCGACATGGTCGTTGCCTTCGAGTTCGTTCCCTCTGTTCTTCATTGCATTAATCCTTCTCAGATTGCATTCACCATTCCATAGCAGAGTACAAGGAGTAGCACCAAAAGGACTGCTCTGTTTCCCATTTTTGCCTTCATCTTTTACACAATAGCAGAGTAGTTTCTCTATGGAGTTTCTATTGCTAGGCCAAGAGGGTTTTAAGAAGAGAGGCGGGAGAGAATGGAGGAGATGCATGTTGTGCTTGTAGACTTTGACTCAAACCAAGAATGGAGGAGAACGCGTGTCGTGCATGAGAATGAAGGAGAATGCGTGTCCATCTTTCATTTCCAAAATTTGTTTCTTTGACTCAGACCAGGAAAATTTTAGAGACTCATTTCTGTAACACCCGATTCCGACATCAAAATATTGTTTTTTAAAAAGAAAAAATATTGACTGCAGCCCAAAGCTGCAGCCTCTCACATAAACAGTGGAATCACTGTTTATGTCAGAGGTTGCAGCCAAGCATTCCTCTTTTAAAGTCTATTGAAGCTTTTCGAATAATTTTTATTTTTATTTTATTTTCATACATTCTTAAGTTATTGATTTATTGATTTATTTATTTTACGAGAATTAAGCTTATCATTTGTTTTAAATATTTGTTATCAATTTCAAAGCGACCTGATTAGTTTTCCTTTCCACCAACATCCCAAAACTCAAACCTTTTTATAATTATGCAGTCGATTGTAGGGAAGCTCTAGTTCGTTTCTGTTACCCTTCATCACGTTATCCACAGCTTTTACGTTCTTGAATCCACGGCCATTACGTGCATTAGTAGCCTTCTATATTTACATATTTTCGTTTCATAGTTTCAATACCATGCACGTTACCAATCGCTCGGCACCTCTCCTCCTGATTTTCCTCCCCATTTGAGTTTTAACTCTCCACTATTTCTGCTGTTCACCCTTCCATTTCTCACACAAAGTCTTTCCCTCATTTAGATATTCAGACGTTCTCTTTCATTTTTCCCTCTAGGGTTTTCCATTTTCACCATCTCTTTATATATAGACGTACATGAATACATTCTACGCAAATAGTAAATACCATCGCTAGCCGTCTCAAGCCAAACCATAGCATCTCCACAAGCCACAAACTGTCGTGATCCAAACCTCTCCCATTGCATCACCTAGGGGTGTAAATAGTCCGGTCCGGTAAATTTGTGGACCGATTTCATTCGGTCCAAGAATTCTCTCACCCTGGACCGGACCGAACAGGAGTTCGGTCCATACCGGTCCGGTCCAATTCGGTCCAGGGGCGGTCCGGTCCAGTCCAGCAGTGCCCCATATGATTTAATGGGCTAAATTTAATATAAAATTCTACAATGATCAAATATTTTTTTGGCCCAAATTTAACTACTATAAATTATAATATGTTAATATTATAAAAGTATATATTATATATTAATATGTTAGTATATATTATATATTAAGTATGTTAGTAAATTATAACTAATAGTCTAATAACACTTTCACATTAGTATATGTTAATAAACTATAACTAATAAGTAATAACACTATTACAATTTACATTAGTATATTATATATTTATTTGTTAGTAAATAGTGATAAATTAGTAATAATATATTAAATAATAATAATACACTTATTATTTATATGTTAATATACAAGAGTATATATTATATATTAATATGTTAGTTAATATTAAATATTAAGTATGTTAGTAAACTATAACTAATAATCTAATAGTCTAATAATACTATTACATTAGTATATGTTAATAAATTATAACTAATAAGTAATAACACTATTACAATTTACATTAGTATATTATATATTTATATGTTAGTAAATAGTGATAAATTAGTAATAATATATTAAATAATAATAATACACTTATTATTTATACGTTAATATTATATGAGTATATATTATATATTAATATATTAATATATATTAATATTAATATTAATATTTATATATTATTATTTATATATACATATATTTAAAAATAAAATAAATAAATAAATAACTCTAGGGATTCAGTCCGGTCCGGTTCGATCCAGGGGGATGAACTCCCTGGATCGGCACCGGACCGGAATTTTTCGGTCCATATATTTTTTGGACCGGATCGGACCGAACTCCAACCGGTCCGGTCCAGTCCCGGTCCAGGACAACCGGTCCGGTCCGGTTTGCCGGTCCGGTTCGGTCTTTTTACAGCCCTAGCATCACCATGCTGCAGATCAAGAGAAAACAAGTCACCACTCCCCCTCGTTTATCCATCGTGCAACACACTTGCCCAGCCCGATCACCATCTCCACCTCACATGGAACCATCTTGTCCATCATAGAAATGAGAGGTCACTGTTTCATTGCTCTGAAAACAGAGCATTAGGACTCAAATAACCAATGCTCTTAAGCCACTGCCCACGCTAGTTGCTGTAGCCTCAAACAATGCTGCAGACAGCAGAAAAAGCCGCCTGATAATTCACCGTCAGCCCAAACCACCGCACGTTCTCCCTATAAGTTTCTCATTGCAAACTCCATCCCTCTCTCAAATTTACAGTGTTCTCACTCTCTCTCATCACATGGCTTCTCTCTCATCACTCTCGCTCTCAGTTGCACAATCGCCAACTAGCCGGAGAACGCATCTCATCCATCTATCCCTGTCAAGGCTACCCCATCTCACGAAGAGCCACTTAGCCGTAACCTAGTTTTTCCCACACCCAAGGCCACGACAATCACCCAAACTCATTGGTGCAACCTCCCCACCCCAAAGCCAAGCCAAACGCCCATGTTTTACTACACTTAAAACAGAGTACCTAGCAACAAGCACGATGGACAACAATCGTTCATGGCAACACCCCCACGTTTTTCTCCCTCAGCCATAAAAGACGCCATCTTCACCGGCCTAGAAAACACTGACCGTGCTCTAGGTCTGTCGGCTTCCTCACGGTAAACCACCTTTTCGTTTCCCCTCTCTCGGATTCTCTCTCATCACTCTGTCTCTCTCTCAGTGTTATTTCGTACTGCTGAACACATCCAACCACCGCTCACCTCTCTACTCTATGCACCGTCTCCTTCTCTCGATGAGTCTATGTCGTTTGAACTTTGGGTCTTGCGTGTTTTATCCCTGCAAGTCAAAAGTTTTGTTTTATTTTATGTTATGTTTTACGTAAGTCTCATTCATAGATAACGGGATGCATTGCAAAATTTACTCCTTTTGCCCTCAGTTTTGAAGTAAGATATTTATAATATGTTTTTCAGTGAGTTAATCTTACTTTCGACTTCATGGGCTTGTATTTCTCTCGGGTCCCTTTTCATTTTCAATTGTGTTTTGTTAACTCATTCGGTATTTAAATGTATTGGGTTCGGTTGGGGTTCAAAACTATCGTGGATTCGTGTTTTTAAATTATTTCAGATACGAGTCTTAAATTATTGAGACTATGTTTGGTTGTTTTGAAGTTATAATATTTTGAGTTGGGTTCGATTTCTAAATTATTTCTGGACTCGTGTTTTAAATGAATTTTGAATGGATAAGTGGCGTTGCTTTTTATTAAATGGATTGAGTTTCAATTTTCGTAAGAGACTTGGTTTGAGCTGGAATTTGGGTTAAGTATTTTTAAGCGAAAATTGAGGTATTGGAGAATTTTAGGGTTTTGGAGGATTTTGGTGAACTCAAATTATTAAGAGTTGATATTCAATATTCGAGGACGTTTTAATGTTAAGATAAGATATTAGATTTTATATCTTAGGTTATATTTTCGAGGCTTGTGATCAATTGAGAAATTTACGAAAGTGCATGTTTATTTTATAAGTGACGATTGATATTGTTCGATACTGTGCAAAGAAAATTTCTGAAAAACTAAAAAGAACAGGTTAGCGAGGTTTCTATGTTAGATTTGCACAAAAAGAAAAATGATTTGAGGTTGGTTTTATAAAATGTGCATGATATGTTTTTAATAGAAAAATGTGAAAGCAATTTCAGTATAGTATTTTTGCATCCACTCATGAAAATTCATATGAAAGAGGAAAAAAATACTTTTTGACATGAAATGTGTAGACATGAGCAATATTTGAAATGTTTCTGAGATGTGCATAAGAGCGAATATGAATAATGATATTTCTTGTTTTTGATTTGTTTTTGTATATCTGAAAATGATAAGAAAGTGGAAAGCACATGGTTTGATATGATATGAATATGGAAAATCTTTGGCATTCTTATCTGTTGGATTCTGATTCTAAATATGGTTCTGATATGATGATATGGATTCACGTGATATAGTTGGTACCACTCTGATATGATACGATATGATAGGAGTGCAACCACTTTAAAAATAAAGTGGTCTTTTATGTGTTTCTTTCCTGTGTGCACATTCGAGGCTCCGAGAATGAATAAGAGAAAGTCTCACAATATGATACTGCTTGGTTTAGCCCCTGGGGATAGCACAACCCTACCATGAGGATTAAACATGGTACATATTCTGATATGATGATAAGATGAGATTTTACCGTTACTTGTGCCAAAGCGTCTTTGTTTTTGAAAAGTTGGTTTCTGTATTTATAACGAAAAACATATGTTCGCTCAACCTTTCACTTGATAAAATGTTTTGGAGATGTTAGCTCTAAATAAAGGGTTTCCGTTTCATGCATACGAAGTTTTATTGAAAATGCTCATGTATTACATACTAGTATAGGTATTTTGCTTGCTGAGTTGTGGTTAAACTCACCCCCTTATCTATAATAATTTTTCGGATGATGTAGACGTCTCAACAGAGGATCAGGATTAGAGATTTTGAGCACGACTAAGCTATTAGAGTATTTGTAGATGGAAAGACTGTTAATATTTTCTGGATGTTATGTTTCTAGTTTATTGGACTTGGAGTAGTGTTCGTTCATTATGTTAAGATTATTGGGAGATTGTGGACCTTTTTGTTTATAACTAAATTTCCTTTTTAGTTATGACTTTGCGGATATTTTTATGTCTGGATTTGGAAATGAGAATTATTTATTTATTTTAAGAAAATCTTTGGAGACATTATTTGTCTTCAGAGACAGGTTATATTGGACAGGTAGTGGTTCTCCGACCCCTCCAGGTACGGGCGTTACAATTTCCCATTGAGAAGTGCTACAAGGAAGAGCCTACATTGCACGAATAGTGCCTAGGTGGATAAGTATAGGAAGAGCAAAATAAATAAAATAAAATGTCAAAACTGCAAGCTTCTTAATTTTTGCTTTTCTCCCTCCTTTGTCATCCTCCCACCCAGCTTCTCTTCTTCTGCACAGCAACTATTCGTCCATCCTCCAGCCCAGCTTTTCTTCTCCCTTTTAGCATTTATCTTCTCTGATGAATTTAATGGTCATGTTGAGCTGGAAGAATATATCTTTATCTCTTTCTCATCTCTGCGAGTGTATGCTATTTGATTTGGGTGACTAGAGCATTTGACGTTCTGTCAAATTTTTTATTTATTTGTAGTTAAAATGCCTAGTGGGTTTTATTCTTTTCCTCATGTTCCCCTTTTTTTGGTCCCGAGTTCCATATTGAAGTGAAATCAATGGTTTTGGATACGTATTTGTGGAGTTGAGGAGTGCATACAAGTTTAAAACACGTATGAATTTCAAACGCAGTATATCGATTTGTTGGAGACATAATCGGAGTAGAGCACATGCAATTCCAGTTATAAGTCTATTGCCCTCTGGATTGTTTCGAACCATTTGCCTTTAATTTCCTTTGTCCATATATTAAATTAGTTAGACAATCGAAGATCTTTTTGCAATTTATATTTGCTGATCATCAAAATGGGAATCACATGTATGTCTATGCGATTTTCCTTCTCATAAATAACTGGTAAGTATTCACATGCATGTACGCACGCACCCAAATAGGGCTCTTGAGCCTATAACATCTCCAGCAAAGACATCATAAAGTTATTTGTCTTGATTGTTTTCAAGAGTTGAGTGCGTGCATGGCCTCTGTTGGATACATGAAGAATGGTAATATATTTGTGCCATATGGCACTGTTGAAACTTGAAACTAGCATACTTTTCTTTTGGTCCGAGACTAAATGGGGCCGTTAGGAGCAGCTAGAGAGGGATGAGAGATGAAGAGGACTTACCGAAATGAGAGACTCGGGATGGAGTGATAATAAACCGGGAGAGAGAGGAAAACCAAAGGCTGACATGGAGTTTCATGCTTTTCACGCTATTTCCGTTCGTGCTTCATAGCATTTTTCTTAATTAAATTATCTCAACTTCCACTTTCCCTTTCCACGAACTTGCCTTCTTCTAAACTTCCAACCGACCAAGTACACTACGGCCTCACTTCAAAAGCAAGCCAACCTTTTCTCTTTTTTAGTAAACTACGTTAAAGCTTATGATTGGGTCGAAGACCGTATAATTACTCCACCGCACCTTCCCCACATTCAGATTGAGAAAATCTTCTAAACAGAAAGAGTTGTATAGGCTAAATAACACCCTCCAGTAATGTCTTGACACATAGGCCACCCATGAGAATAACTATAGAAATGCGGAACACAAACAACCTCCCTCTCTCCCTCTCATTTCTAAAATCCCTCTCTTTCTCCAAATTCCTCTCGATATCTATCCTAGCACCACCCTCCCTTCCAGTGCCACCCAACGACGGCAAAACCATCCCAGCAACCCCCAATCTATGGAAGACTCATGAGTGCATCATAGAGTAGTAATATGAAAATAAGAAATAAAGTGTCTTTTTCTTCTAAAAACAAAAAAAGAGAGATCACAAAATGGGAAAAAAATAGGTGTAAAATCCACCTACCAATTGCAGGAAGAAAGCTATACAATTACACCTACCAACCAATGATTAGTATGACGAATGTGTAGGAAAAATACAACGGAAAAATATCTTAAGCTCAGTTTATAAAATTGCTTCACAAGTTTTTCCAGGCTGACAAATCTCAACCATTTTCTCTTAGTGACAAAGTGTACTACATAATATAAAACTATAGTAACACTTAACAAATTCACAGTCTAAATATTTTATCAAGAGAGAATAAAAAGAGATAGCTTTTGTATATTTCAAATAGCTCCAAAATCAAACTGAATGGGACTCTTTATAGTTTACCTACACATGACTGGTCTTGAAAGCCAACCATTACACTACAATCAATTTGTAGCCATTATAAGCTGCAATTAATTGCAGCATGTAACTTATAGCATTAAACCATTCATTACAAGCCATTGGGCGCCCTTCCTGCTAACATCTCTCACTCGCACAGAGTGGACATGACCTCAGGTCTGCATCTCTCTAATGTTCTCAATCTTGTTCATACAAGTAAATAGGTCTTGCAACCACCAAGCACATATGTAGAAAGGTGGAAGTACACACACCAAATCTGGGACTAGCATAGTAACATCCCTAAAGTGTCTAGTCATATCCTAGACTCATTCGATTGCAGCAAGATCAAGGATTTTTTAAACCTCTTGAGTTTAAAAACTTAGAACAATACTTGATTACCTCCAAATTATTTCAATGTGTTCACAATTGAGCATAACTAACGAACTCCACTGGAACAATTTCAGACTAGAAAAAATTTATTCTCAGCCCAGAAACAGCTTCAAAGCACAGCAACAAGGCTCTCAAGGTTCTAATATGATCTTAATTATCATCGCTGAAAATTATAGTATCGTTGGCAAAGAGCAAGTGAGAAATAGAAATGCAGCCCCTAGAAGCATCTCCAACCTTAAAACCCCCCATAATGCCACCAATAACAGTCGCATCAATCATACGGCTCAAAGCATCCATGACAATGACAAAAAGGTGTGGGGATAAAGGGTCACCTTACCTTAAACCACGTAAACTGTTGAAAAAAGTAGCTGAAGAACCATTTACCAAAATAGAAAATTTAGCCGTTGAAATACAATGCCTTATTCAAGGGCCTTACTTCTCACCAAAACCCATTTGCCTAAGCAGGTAGAGAAGGAATTCCTAATTGACATGATCAAAAGCCTTTTTCATGTCCAATTTCACTAAAATTCCAGATTGACCCGACCTCAATTACTATCTAAGCACTTATGTGCTATGAGAATAGAATCCAAAATTTGTCTACCCTTAACAAAGGCATTTTGAGATTTCGAAACGAGCTTATCCATAACCATACTAAGGCGGCTAGCAAGCACCTTAGATATGATCTTATATATCCCATTTACTAAGTTAATTGGGTGAAAATCCCTTATTTCAAAAGGACCAGTTTTTTTAGGAATTAGAGCTATGAATGTTGTGTTAAAGCTCTTCTCAAACTTCATAAAGGAGTGAAATTCATCGAAGACTTTCATGATATCATGCTTCACAATATCCCAACAAGCTTGAAAAAAAGCCATGGAGAAACCATCCAGACCCGGAGCCTTGTCTTTGGACATACTCCTAACAACATCAAGAACTTCTTCTTCTTCAAAGGGTCTTTCTAACCATCTTGCTGAAGAATGGTCAATGGAATCAAAGTGCAACTCATTTAACTTAGGCCTCCAAGAAAAGTCTTCTTGAAAAAGCTTCTCATAATATTTCACAATATAATCTCCAATTTCTTCCTTCTTGTTAATCACATTATCGCCTACTTTGAGGACTTCAATAGCATTATTTCTACGATGCGAATTTGCCATCTTGTGAAAGAATCTTGTACACTTGTCTACTTCTTTCAGCCAAAAAATTTTAGATTTTTTACACCAAGAAATTTCTTCCATAAGAGATAACTTTTTAATTTCAGCCACTACAAATTTCTTCTTATTCAAGTCCTCCGAAGATAAAGGGCCCGATAATTCTAAAATCTCCAAATTGTTCAGCTGATCCGTGAGTAACTTCTTGTTATTTTGCACATTCCCAAAAGTCTCCATGATCCAAATCTTCAAGTCCTTTTTGAACTCTCTAAATTTTCGAGCTAAGATAAAGTTGGGAGTGCAAAAAAATTGATAGGAATTCCACCAACATTTAACCTTGTTGACAAAACTTTCATCCTTTAACTACATATTTTCAAATTTGAAGTCTCTTTTCCTACTAAGAACACCCCTACAATCCAACAAAATTGGATAATGGTCAGAGAGAATACGTTGCAGCCTTTTCAAGCTTAAATCTGGAAAGAGAGCTTCCCAAGAGATAGAAACCAAAATTCTATGAATATGAGACACAAGATCTCCCATTAGACCACTTGAAATTGCCACCCGCCATTGGTAAATCAATAAGCTATAGATCAGAAATAAGCTTAGA